>JAZHYW010018205.1:0-10922 GCA_037355805.1 Ixodes ricinus
TATAATTGGTGATCGTTGCATAGAAAGAAAGCTATAAGCCGTCAAAAAAGCACCAAAACGTCATGCATGGTGGGGTTTGCACCTCAGGGGCATAATCTTACCTCAAGATAGCCGAGTGTACAAATAAGAGCGCTGGAGCGAATTCACAAAAATATCCAAGGCGATCAGTCAGATGCAGTTTGGCGCACCAATTACAGTCTCATCTGCTCTCGGATACATTTCACGTCACGAGTGCCCCTGCTCGTTGTTGCCAGTAGAGCGGCAGTAGATATGTACACGTTACCCAAAAAGTAACTAAATACCGTTACTCGTCGTTCTATCAGAAAGTAACTAATTACGTTACTCGTTACCGATCGTCAAAAGGAACGCGTTACTGTACTTCAAAAGTAGCGAGTTACTTTTCTCGTTTCTCTGACGACCAAATACACAACTGCTTTTGTTTCATGGTTAATTGTTTTCTTTTCAGTAGTCGTTGCACTTAAAGGGACTCATGAAACGATTTTTCTACTTTCGCTAAATACTACTTAGAATCACTTCCTAACGTTTATAACCAAATAAACTTGCCTTAGTTTTTTTTATTGCGAAAGCAATAATTGTTCCATGGAGCGAAGCCGGCGTTGTCTGTAGCCGTTGTCCGTGGCGAGCGAAACGGCACCTAAATTCCCATTGGCTGCGACGCGTCATGTGGCCCCATAGCAACAGCATCATCGCTGCTAAGGAGCCAGCCGAACTGCTGGCGCGCGGCGGGAAAGGGGGACGCGGGTATGCGCTGGCCTTACGTTACGCCTAACGTTACGCTTTGAGGTCCAATGGCGTCAACCGGTACGCGCAGCTATTTGACGTGAGGGGGGCCGGGCTGCGGCCTGACGCTAAGGCTCAATCGTCAGGTCTAACGTTACGCCCCGCGCCGAGCTTCGTACTCCCGCCGCTGCCTCACCCAGCGGCGCAGCAGTCACCAGCGAACTAGAGTAACTGTGCCAGACCGTTTTACTGAAAGAGGGCGAGAGAGAAAAGGGGATAGGGCTGCCGCAGCGCTTTTTTCTCCTTTCTGATTGTGTAGAAAAAGTGAAAGTCCCGGATGAGAGGCTTGTGGCGTGCGTTGGGTGTCTGCCGTGCCCCAACTTCGTTCGCGCTTTCTTTTCTGTATTAGACTCGCAAACTTAATTTGAGCCACGGGCTTCGATGGCGACAGTTCCCCGGGTCATCGGGACACCATTGCTCGGTCGTAGGGTGCACGAATAACGACAGAAAGCGTCGAAAACTGTCCGAGGACCTACGTAGCTCGCACGGAGATCCGGCAGGGCGAGAGCGGCTGCAATGTCTTTAAGGTCCATCGCTTTCCACATGACCCCGGTCTCGGCGCAGTGGATTTCGTCCGTCAGAACCGAAAAGCGTTTCACTCAACGCCATCCTCTCGACTGTGCTCGGAACATTTTGTGAATGGAGCGCGCACCGAATGCTTGTACCGCCGATGAACATGGGTGCACGCCTCGCAAGGTGCGTGCGCTGATTTCTCAGTGATAATTGCTGTTTCAGCTTGTAAAATTTTGTAACTCGAATTTATCTTAAAGGGATACTACAACGAAATTTCGGCGCTCATTTTTTGGTCTATATGTGTCCAAAAGAGCAGTATCACATGGAACATACCAATATCTTGTTAAAAAAGTCTCGAAAAGGAATTTTAAAACGAATTAAACGATTAGCAAAGAGCACCTGGTGGATGTCGCTAACGCCTCGTTTGTAATGCTCGTCTAGGAACCTTGAGAGCTAGTGACGGAAATCGTCTCGCCTCCGGCCACGACGAGAGAAGGGGGAAGGAGGAACTCCCTCTTTCCGAGAATCCTTTTGTGTGTCGCAGAAGTCGCTATTGTCCCCTACAAGATTATAGAAGATTAACCCGTCACTCAAAATTCGTACAAAGCAGCCGCTTCGGTGGCTGGACCGACTAGGCCATCCTCTCGACGTCAGCCTCGCCGTAGCTTTGCTCGTTTGAGACGATTTACGTCACGATTGCGCTGGGCCTTCTCCGAGCGCTTGCCAGAGTGGGCCGTTTATAACGAAAAATACAGCCACCAGGATCAAAATACAAACGGGCGATTGTCATTTACGGATATTGTGGATCATATTCAACCTATTTTTGAACACGACGGGAATATTTCAAATTTCCGTTGACAGTAATCCCTTTATTAATAATTTGCAGTGGTGACTGACTCGGTTTTATCATCTACAACACTTGGACTGTAGGCTCATTTCCGCTGCCGGGCGAGGCTATGAATTCAGTTGAAAAGGTAGTTCTGTCGGTACTTCCTGTATCGCGATCTCCTGCGCGATACCAGAAGAGCTCGGCAAAAAGCGCTCCGCGGAGCGGCGCTGGTGGGTTGCCTCCGTTGATTGGGCGCTTTGAAGCGCTGGATTGCCGCTGCGGGGTACGTCTCGTGTGCTGCAGATCTGCGTCTCCGAGCCCAGTGGGCGTCGCCTTTGTTCGATGCGTGGCGTCGCGCCAGTCTGCGGCGAGCGGGAGGATACGCGCAGTCGAACGTGTCAGCCGATAGAAATTGAGGTTGGTACTCAGCATATGTGCATCAAATAGTGGGAACATTTCGTGGCCGCCTTGGAGGTTTTCGGCGGTTCGATATAAGTACGATCTAGAACGTCTTCGTCGTTCATCCACAAGGAAATATAGGAATACGGACACGCAAGATAAAGAAGCAGCGTGGCAAAACGATCTCGTAGCAGCGTCCGGGTGTTTACAAAAGTTAATTGGTGCGTCTCACGTTTCGTGTATCGCTCTGCTCGATTACTACTGTAAGCGGCCACGTTGAGACTGGCACGCATTGCAAGCAAATATTGATGAATGGTTCATCATTTCCAGTCATACGGAAAGCGATGGAGCTTAGAAACGTTGCAGCCGCACTCGCCTTCGCCGGATTCCATGCAAGCTACATGAGGTCCTCGGACAGTACTCGGCGCTTTCTGTCCTCGACGTTCCTGCACCCTATCACCGAGCAATGGTGTCCAGATGACCGGGGAACTCTCACCGTACGAAATACACGGCTCTGATTAAGATCCGCGAGTTTAAAAACAGAGAAAGCGCGAACGAAGTTGGGGCACGGCAGACTACGCAATCACCGGCCAAGCCTCTCAATCGGGACTTTCACCTCTCTACTACAGCCAGAGAGGAGGAAAGCGCCGCGTTGCCACCTCCCTTTTTCTCTCTCGCTCTCAAAATGGCGCTACCCACGATAAAACGGTCTATAGTTGTTTCTTTTCTGCAAGTGCGCCGCCATCTTGAATTGACGTCACTTCCAGTATGGGCGAAAACATTGTTTTGCCTCTGCCACGCCAATAGAAGGCATTTAAGATATAAGCTTAACAGTCACACTTTCTCGTTTTGCCTCCCCTTTATTTTTTTACTATTTGCAGGTTGAGAGCTTTGGATTATTTTTTCGTCGCCCATACCGGATACGCTCCATTAGGTGGCTGGGCGACGAGAGTACCCTGAAGAAAAAAAAAGCCGTTTTTATCGTGGGTAGCGCCATTTTGAGAGCGAGAGAGAAAAGGGGAAAGGGCTACCGGCGCTTTCCTCCTTTCTGATTGTGTAGAAAGAGGGAAAGTCCCGGATGAGAGGCTCGGCCGGTGTTGGGTGTCTGCTGTGCCCCAACTTCGTTCGCGCTTTCTTTTCTGTTTTAAACTCGCAAACTTAATTAGAGCCGTGGTATTGGATGGCGACAGTTCCCCGGTCATCGGGACACCATTGCTGGGTGATAGGGTGCACGAATAGCGACAGAAAGCGTCGAATACTGCCCGAGGACATATATGTAGCTTGCATGGAATCCGGCAAGACGAGTGCGGCTGCAATGTTTTTAAGCTCCCTCGCTTTCCGCATGACTGGAAGTGATGAACCATTCATCAATTTTCGCTTGCAATGGGCCTATTTCAACGTAGCCGTTTTTAGTAATCAACAAGCGATACACAAAACGGGAACCTCAATTAACTTTTGTAAACACCCGGAGCTGCTACAGATCGTTTTGCTGCGCTGCTTTTATATTGCGTTTCCGTGTTCTTATATTTCCTTGTCGATGAACGACAAAGACGTTCTACATGTACTTATATCGAAGCGCAGAAAGCCTCAAAGCAGCCACGAATTATTTTACTATTTGATGCAATATTTTGAGTACTAACCTTCAATTTCTATCACTGACACGTTCGCTGCCGCTGTTCCCCCGTCCCCGCACTGGCGGATGCCATGACTCGAACAAAGAAACGTGCACACTGGGCTCGAAAACGCAGATCGCAACACACGAGACGTACCCTGCAGCGACTATCCAGCTCTTCAAAGCGCCCGATCAACGGAAACAACCCACCAGCGGCACTCCAAGGAGCGCTTTTGCCGGCTCTCTGGTATCGCGCAGGAGATCGCGATTCAGGAAAACCGATAGAACTACCTTTTCAACAATTTCTAGCCTCACCCGGAGGCGGAAATAAGCCTTCAACTAAGTGTTGTAGATGATAAAATCGAGTCAGTCACCACTGCAAATTATTTTTATTAAGATAAATTCAGTTACAAATATTTACAATCTGAAACAGCAGTTATCACGAGAAAACTGGCACGCACCTTGCGAGCGTACCCCATGTTCATTGGCGGTACAGCGTTCGGTGCGCGCTCCATTCACAAAATGTTCCGAGCACAGTCGAGAGGATGGCGTTGAGGAAACGTGTTTTCGGTTTACGGACGCAATGCACTGCCGCCGAGACCAGGGTCATGTGGAAAGCGATGGAGCTTAAAGACATTGCAGCCGCTCTCGCCTTGCCGGATTCCTTGCAAGCTACATAGGTCCTCGGACAGTATTCGACGCTTTCTGTCGTTATTCGTGCACCCTATGACCGCGCAATGGTGTCCCGATGACCGGGGGACTGTTGCCATCGAAGCCCGTGGCTCTAACTAAGTTTGCGAGTTTAAAACAGAAAAGAAAGCGCGAACGAAGTTGGGGCACAGCAGTCACCCAACACCGGCCGAGCCTCTCATCCGGGACTTTCACTCTTTCTACACAATCAGAAAGGAGGAAAGCGCCGGTAGCCCTTTCCCCTTTTCTCTCTCGCCCTCTTTCAGTAAAACGGTCTATACACCGTTCCAAGCTGGGCTTCCTGGCCGGCGCCATTTTAACGAGTGTAGCGCCGCCTACCCTCATCCGGGCATTTCGGAGAATCTGAACCCGCCCGAATGACCGACCGCCATTACTGGACTGTTACCCTGCTCACCGAGTCACACCGATCGCAGCTGCTTCTGCCGGCACGGCTGCCGTATTCGGCGCGCTCGGCTCATTGTCTTCGTCCATGGAGGAAAGCCTGCACTATCCTAGTCGGTATGCCAGGCATGGGGAAAAGTGCATCCTGCTTTCCTGGCATTTTTTGTGGGTAATTTTTAGCGCGCTTCTGGGGCAGTCGTCGCTCCCAAATCGAACTCGGCGTTTCGATCACTAGCGAAATTGGGGATCGCTGGTGAAATTGAGGATCGCTAGTTAAATCTAGGATTGAACGAAGCCAGGATGGCACGGCATGTGAATTTGCGCTGAACTCGAGTTGTCGCAGCTTAGGGGCGCCTGGAACATTTGAACAAACTGCGCGGTTAGCGGCTGAGACGTGCGCTGCCACGTCTGCTTTAATTGAATTAGTAGAAACCTCAAATTTAAATATGAATCGATATATATATACCGAGTACAGATAGCAAGTGCGACGGATCTGTTTATTTTTTTTCTTATTTAGAATCCACTGTCACAATATTGGCACATTAATGTGCCTCTCTGTAATCGCCTCGCGTGAAAATTATTTGTGCACAAACTGTGTCGCGGCGTGTACTACACCTTCCCAGCAAGAAAAAGAAAAATTGGCAGCCATGCCAACCTTTCTTTTCTTTTTTTTTCAGTTTTGAGTTGACCAGGTAAAGACAGCTTGCTGCCAAAAGATGTCGATGCTGCGTGGACATCGCGGGTGTTGCTGTTGTTTTCCGTTTTCTGCAAGTAATTGAAGCGTTTGGCCATTCGCACTAACGTATTCATGGTAAATTGACAATTTCAAAAAACCCAAAAAGGATCGAATCACGCATACCCGACGCTTCAATTTTGGCGGCGCATTTTCGTTCCGCACCAGGCGTCGCCTGCCAATTACCACCTGAAGAAAAATAGAGTTATTAAATCAGTGGACCAGGGTCCAGGAGTCACGCAACTGTTTTCTTTTTCAATGTCTAAGCCGTCCTCCGCTTACCTTTCGGTCCGCACCCACATTCATCCTGTTTGACAGCGTGGGTCTCGCGCACTGAATCGGCGTTTATTTCCCGTTTTTTTTTAATTATTTGTACAACTAATCACAGCACAGTGCTGCCCGGTCGATTCTTTTCTTGCATAGGCCATGTCACGCGCGAAAACACGCTATAATATCAAAGCGGCGTCTAACATTGTCGAAACAACATGCCTCCGTACACTGCGCACGTGCTTTCTAACAGTCCACTCCGTGAAGCAGACGAGCTTTCGAGGGAAAGGGTAAGCGGAGCGTTGGCGCAGCGCTCTGGTTCGGAGAGTGTTTTTCCCTTTCTGCATCGACCTACTTGGAACGGTGTATAGGCTCTGCTTGCAAGCGGAGCATATACAGTTACTCTACAGCGAACAGGGCGGTTTGCGCGGTGCACCGCCGCACTCCCTGCCGGCGCTGCGGCCGCTTCTGCTTCTCTGGACGCCAAGAATTGTTGGCTTCCCTCCGATTAAACAAACTTTTAGGAAAATTAATATTTTAATACAGGAAAATAAAATTAAATGTTACACGTGCGACGAACGCACACATTGGATGACGCCATCTTGACCGCATCAGTGGCTCTCTGCTCCAATGTTGCTCTCTTCATTTTCGGATTTCGATAATAGAATGCTTTCGCATTCACAACTCATAAGAAGTGCTTAGGTCTCCTCGAAATATTTTTCTTCCTTTCTTTGTAACAAACTCCAAGGAACGCTGGGGACCCGCCGAACTTGGCACCTGCTACGCTCCCTGTTGGGGACCGGCGAGTCCAAGGCGGTCACGACCCACCAACTCCGCAGATTAATTCACAACCACCCGGGTACTGAAACCGATTTGTTAGAAGAACTCAAACAACCTTTGGCGGCCCATCTCACGCCCAACCCAAGCGGGCACCAGACTACACGGGTGACCCTAACCCTGAAATGGACGAGCCGTTCTCACTTGCTGAAATCGAGGTGGCGGTGTACACTCTCACCCGCAACACCACCCCGGGTCGAGACAAAATACCCAACAAGCTACCTCGAAACCTCGATCACGTTGCACTGGAAAATCTGCTAGACTATATCAACGACTGCTTGCTGGCGGGCTCCCTGCCTCCGCAGCGGAAACACGCGGACGTCACTCTCATTCCAAAACCCGGCAAACCCCTGAACCCCAAGAATCTCAGGCCCATCTCCCTCACTTCCCGCGTTGGCAAGCTGTTCGAACACATGGTCCACAACCGGCTGTCGCCTCACATTGAGGACAAAGGCTACTTCCCCGACACAATGTACGGCTTTCGCCCGCATCTGTCCACCCAAGACATACTGCTTCAGCTCAAGGAGGAAGTGCTGGACAGCTTGAATAACCACAGCAAGCGGTCGATCTTGACCCTAGACATTAAGGGGTGCATTCGATAACATTTCACACCAGGCCATCCTTCAAGGCGTCGCACCCACTAACTGTGGCGAGCGCACATACAAATACTTCGCCTCATTCCTCACCAACCGCACGGCAACAGTGGGTATCGGACACCTTCGATCCGACACGTTCACAACCATACCAAAAGGCACGCCACAAGGGTCGGTAGTGTCCCCCCTACTGTTTAACATCGCCATGAAGGACTTGCCACCCCTACTACAAGCCATCCCGAACCTACATCACGCCATCTACGCAGACGATCTAACACTCTGGGTCTCCACCGGATCACCGGGGGACCAGCAAGACGCACTTCAAGCAGCCATCCAGGTGACCCAACAATACCTGCAACCCAGGGGACTCGAGTGCGCCCCAGAAAAATCTGCCCTTCTAACGCTGTGCAAGAGAACATACAAGAAAAACACAGACCCCATACCAGATCCAGAGCTCACCATTGACAACCAACCCGTCCCCAACGTCCCACACCTTCGCATCCTGGGCCTCAACATACCAAAAGATGGCTCAGGCGCCCAGACCATCCTCTTCCTGCAGCGCACACTCACCCAACTCATGCACCTCATCCGTAGAGTCTCCCATCGCCACTTTGGACTACAAGAAACGGACACTCTACGCATCATTCAAGCTATCCTCATAAGCCGAGTCACGTACGGGACACCGTACTTGGCCCTGAAATCCGCGGAGAAGGAGAAACTCAACGTTGCCATACGCCAAGCCTACAAGGCCGCCCTGGGACTACCTCCAAAGACGGCCACACGAAAACTCCTACAGCTCGGCGTCCATAATACATGGGAGGAAATACAAGAAGCCCATCGAGTCTCACAATTCACCCGACTCAAACTCACACCGGCAGGCAGAGCTACGCTCAGCCGGCTCGGCTACACGCCTCCTGCAGAATGCGAGCAGAAGAAACGCATCCCTCTCGCCATCCGACATTCCATCAAAGTCGCACCTATCCCAAGAAACATGCACCCCATCTACAACAAGGCACGCCGAGAAGCCCGGATACGAGCCCTCAAAATCCAATACGAACACTCCCCGGACTCTTCTTTTACTCGCTACACGGATGCTTCCCCGTACCCCCAACAACCAGCCCATGCCGTGAGCGTCACCGACGCCCATTGCAAAGAACTGACGACAGCTACAATCCTCACTACGTCTATCGAGACAGCAGAAGAGCTCGCCATTGCTTTGGCGGCCACCACTGGCGACGAGTATATCACTGTACTGACCGACTCTCAAGCCGCTTGCCGCAACTTCCTACTAGGCCGCATATCACCAGCGGCCCTCAAAGTTCTACAAAACGTGCGCCAGCTCCCGGAACTCCATATCGTCTGGACCCCCGGACACGAGTCCTTCGAGGGAAACGAAGCGGCACACGCCGCTGCCCGCGCTCATACACACCGGGCCGTTTCTCAAGAGGGCAACGACACGCAAACCCCATGCACTTTCAAACCCACTCCTCTTCAGAAATACGCGGACATCCTCGCTCATTACCGCCACGAACGACGACAGTTCCCGCCACCGCACCCCCACCTATCCAGAGCCGAAGCGACCGCTTTTCGTCGGCTACAAACTAACTCGTATTCCCACGGCACTCTACTGCACGCCATGTACCCCACCCTCTATCCTGCTACCTGCAACTTCTGCTCCCAGCCTGGCACCCTGTACCACATGGTCTGGGAGTGTCAGCAAACCCCATCCCTTGCCCCCAACCCTCACGCAACCTACGAGCAGTGGGTGGGCCAGCTGACCAGTTCCGACCTCTCAGCCCAGCGTAGCCTGGTGGAGAGGGCCCGGGCAGCCAGCGCGGACCAGGGCTTCCCGGACTAGAGGAGGCCCCCACCGGGCGGGCGCCCAACCAACAGCGCCTGAAGCTCCATTTATTAAAGTTTAGTCCTCTTCCTCCTCCTTTCTAGGCAATGGCAATCGGCAAAAAAATTCGAGAAATATGGGCATCGTTCATCCTCTCAACTAGGAGCTATAGAACAAGCGGCCACGTGGCCTGGTGCCTATCCTATCCCGCCAACATAAAGGACAATGACAGGGCATTTATGCTCGCCAAGGTTTTTTATTTGTACATGACATATGAGAGCCCAACTACCCAGAACACAATTCGCGGCTCGAAATTCAATTTCTTTACTCCCGAAAAAATGCCGGTCGAGAACTGGCCGGTTTGAGTCGCGCTCACTCTCTTCTCCGTGGTTACGTGCCGTTTTTTATGGTTTAGAGACAACCACCAAGGATAACCAAAGTCGTGGGTCATCGAAGGTACACGCTCAATACTAAAAAATAGACTGAAAATATGATACCATTGCCACCATTTTCTGTGACTTCTAAAAAGTTGCAAAGACATTAATTAAAAAAATGCATAGCCACGTGACTTGCGGTAGCCTTCTCCTCTATATTTCTTCTTCCTTCCCAGTCCAGTTTCGGTTTCGGTATAAAAGAATTGCGTTATTTTTGTTTTACTTTATTAAAAATATACGTGACGCTATAGCAAGATATTTTTTGGCTAGTCCCCTGACACCCTAATGGATCGCCTGGCAAAAACATTTAAAAAGAAAAGCGTGTTTGGGGGGGGGGGGGGGGGTCCAGTGTCTCTTTAATTTACGCGCTGAGGTTGGCAAAGTAGACAACGCGTGCTGAGCTTCAGGCATTGTTAGGGTTCGGCTATTTTCATCACCGCAGTGGTTGGACACGAGCCACTGCCCGAGTGTCCGCCGAGGCATTGATTCTTACGAGCCGCAGTCGAGTGCTCGCGCTGCTCTCGTGTCCAATCCATGAGCCGCACTCGACTGTCGTCAGGCGGGTGGTTTTGATCCACAATTACATTATCAAGCTTTGCGAAGCCAAGACTAAAAGAAATAGAACCCTCTTTATCCTCGCAATTCCACCGCGGCGAAGAAGTTTTTGAATTAGTGGCGGTCTGTGCGAGTATATACTTGGGCCACACTATAGGACCAGTACGCCTCTGCAAAGTCATGAACATTCCAACTCGATATCGTGTCATGAACCTTTTAATTTGTAACTGCCTCTCAAAGTTTTCAATCAGTTATGTTTCCCCGCTTCCGATACATCTCCGGCGACTAAGAATCGATCGACGTGCACGAAAGAACGGCAGTGTTGTGTCAGAGAAAGCTGATGAATGTTGTGTTCTGCAATTATTGAGGCGAAAGCCTTACTTGTCCCATTTCGCGAAAAAGCGGCATCGTTAGTAC
>JAZHYW010018208.1:0-61572 GCA_037355805.1 Ixodes ricinus
AAACCCCGGAGAACTGAACGTGATACTAAGCGTAAACATCGCCTCGCTCCGTCGGCCCGCTGCGGCACGTCCGCCGAGAGATCGGCTCTCTTGAGGGAGGAGGCCTAGCCGAACGACTTAGCGGTTGGGCCTAGGAACGACATCGGCCATGGAGGTTGTTGTAGCCGGGGAAAACCTCCCCCAGAGCCATACGACGAGTCCTGGACGCTCATGCGAAGGCGCCAGTGGGTCCTAGACGCGGCCAGCCAGCCCGGTTCGACTCCACCACCATCGCCAGCGACCTCGCCGACCGCAAGTTCAGCGACAAAGAGCAGCACCGGACTGGCCCCGGCGCGAGGGCGGCCCAGGCACCGGGCCCCACCGAGCTGAACGCCTCTTGGAGGACCACGTCAAAGTAGTGCTTCGCCACAGAGGTGGGTTAAACCTCAGCACCGTCTCACCCACTACATTAGCCGACTGCGTCACTCAGGCGGCACAGCTTACATCTGACCCAAGGGACAGAATCCTCGTATTTACAAAGGTTAACTGTATATACGTATACCTACTTGTCATCACCCCGGATGAAGAGCGCGCAAGGCAACTGTGCTCAGTCAACGCAATATTGGTCAAAGGCAAGCAATACGAATTCGCCGCGCACGTTTCGGCCCCGGCTAACACCACTGCATGGAATTATATTCAACATCCCTGAGGAGGACTCCCAAGCCGAAATCAACCAGGTGCTGATCAAGTCAAACCCTGACCTGCCTATACTCGCAGCAAAGCGTCTCGGGGAAACCAAAGCTGTACAAATCGTATTCGATGGACCAAAAGTCCCCTTCTGGGTTCGCTACCGGCCAGCCACTTACCGGTGTACCCCGTATCGATACAAGACCGACGCATGTACCAAGTGCTGGTAAAAGGGACATCGACAGGATGTCTGCCCTCACCGGATCATCAGGTGCGCCAACTGCGGCCTAGAAAACCCCAACGATAACCATCCATGCACGCCTCGCTGCGTGGTATGCGGCGGGCAACACCTCATGGGAACGCCGGAATGGCCGAAGATATTCCAACCCCGCCGCAGGCAACCGTCGCATGCAACCCCACCGTCGACCTCCGCCTGGGCGAGGGGTCCTCCAGGCACTGAAAAACCGCCTCCCAACACCGACGACGCCAAGCACTGGCCTGCCCTCCCAGACAGAGGCAGATCGGCGAGTAAGTCACCGGCAGGAGCGAGGCGAACAACGAGGTCCCCCTCTATCAACCGGAGCAGAACAGCGTCTACCGACAGAGGAGGTCATCACATGGACCGGCAAGAAACACTAGGAGGGCGAGCTCCAGGAACCGTCCCAAGGCGCGGGACACCTCTAAAACGGTAAGCTTCGGGGTAGAGGTCGACCACTCTCAACCTTCCCATACCCACTCGCCCCACGCACCACCCCCATCCCGAATCCCACAAGAGGTAGCGGCAGAGCTCGCTAAGTTCCGAGCTGAGATGGCGGCGCTTCAGAGAGAGAACCGAAACCTCCTTAGAGAACTTAAGGCCTCTAGACACGAGATACAGGCAATGAGACAAGAAAATCAGAACCTTAAGGCTAGCATGCACACGCAAGCCCCCGTCGCGCCCCCAGCCTCGAAAAAGCGGGCCGCGACAACAGAACCAGAGGATGAAGACACTATTCCTGACGCCTCTCGATCTAACGGGGAGCCCGACAGCAAATACTCCAAGATAAAGCAGGACATCTTCTTGATCAGGGAAGGATGCGTTAACCTGGAGGCAAACATTGACAACGAAATTGCCACCGCGATACAAACCGCGATGCAAAACTCGCTTAGTGGCCTCCTAAAAGAATTTAAAAGCAGAGTGGCAAAGGCGTACAGGGATGCGATACGCGGCTCCAGAACAAGGAGCGCCTCCCCTGGTGCTCCCCAGCATGAACTCACGCACCCGACCCCAACGTATCCAACCACCTACACAGCGGACCCTGCACTAGATACCCCGCACTCTCTAGAACAATCGCACCATGGCACATACTAATCACAAAGGAGTCACAGTTTGGCAGTGGAACTGCAGAGGTTACAAACGGAATCGAGCAAATCTGAAGCTTTTAGTACAAAACGCCGAATCTCCCCGGATATAATCGCACTCCAGGAAGTAGAAACTCAGGTCAAGTTACCGGGGTATAAAGCCTACCAAGGGAAAGAAAATGGCAAGACCGCCGTCCTGGTGCACAGAAACATCCCCGCGTCGCGGCACCAATTCGACAGTATAGACATCCCTCATGATTTAGTAACAGTCTACCCCCGAAGCGAGGTGGGACTAAAGTATGTGTCTTAAACGTATACAGCTCACCAAATAATCAGGGCAGGACACACCGATTCAACCAGCTATTCTCGCTCGCAAGAAAAGAGGCGGGCCCGCACGCTCTCCTAATAGTTGGAGACTTTAATGCCGCGCACACCGCGTGGGGCTACCAGAGCTGCAGTTCCAAGGACAGAGACCTCTGGCTACAGATACAATCACATCACTTCACATTAGAGACCAACCCAACAGCACCCACACGCAAAGGCAACAGTGTTCAAAGAGACACAACACCAGATCTCACCCTCTCATCACGCATCAACCGGCTCACGAGCACGGTCACTGAACACAGCCTAGGCAGTGATCATCTCATCATAAGCACAACACTATCCCTCAACCTGAGGCTTACTCGCACCCTCAGGCAAAGCACCCAGGTTGAATGGGAAAGCTTCCAGAGCAGTCAGAGAGTCCAACGACACAGAAAACGAAAGCAGACACGAACAGATCGACGATATCAATCAGTGGACTAATCAGCTGCTAAGGTATGTCAGAGGAGCCACCAAAGAGGTAGACCCGAGTATTCCATCGGAAACGGTAGACTCCCATCTACAACATCTATGGGAAGCCTACAGTAGCATTCTAAAAAGATGGAGGAAGAACAAACACAACCGTAAACTGAAAACCAAACTGTCCCAGTTGGAGAGACAAATCACCTGACACGCGAGTTCAGTGGTGCGTGACCAATGGGGACAGATCTGCGATCAAATGCGCTGTAACCTTGGGCTGAAAAAGACCTGGATCCTCTTACGACACCTCCTTGATGCGAATCAAGGCAAATTGGAATAAAAGAATCGCATGACTAAACTTGTACAAAATCTCCTAGGCTCGGATCAAGATTTGCTTGATCAAGCTACCGAAAAATACCTACCGACCGGGCCCCAAAAGTGCACTCCCTCCCTACCCTGGGCAGCAAAACAATAACATGGACCGAGAAATCGCGGAGGCGGAGGTGAGGTTGGCAATATCCAAACTCAAACCCAACTCGGCGCCAGGACCGGACGGAATAACCAACCCCAGCTTCCGCAACCTTGATGACTCATCCATTACAGACATCACCGAATACATCAACACATGCTGGAGAGAGGGGCGGATTCCCGAGTCGTGGAAACACGCAAAAGTTATTCTAATCCCCAAGCCAGGGAAACCCCTCACCCTAGAACACCTAAGACCTATTTTTCTAACATCCTACTTAGGTAAACTAATGGAACACATAATCCTAGATAGGCTGACCAACCACTTTAGTGACGCAGACCTATTCCCACACACCATGGTTGGCTTCATGGCTGGGCTATCCACGCAGGACATATTATTACAGCTCTCTGAACAAATAATCAAATCCACAGGTAACCTCGACACGGTAGCTATCCTGGCCCTAGACCTCACAAAGGCATTCGACAATGTCACCCATGAATCCATCCTGGGGGGTCTGGGGTCAGTAAACCCCGGAGAGAGGACGTACAACTATACATGAAAGCATTCCTCTCCGGAAGAACTGCCGTAATCAACGTTGGCGACCTCACGTCAGACTCTACGCAACTGGGCAGCAGGGGAACCCCGCAAGGGGCTGTGCTTTCGCCCATTCTCTTTAATCTGGCAGTCATCAACATCCCCCAAAAGGCTAAGCCAAATTTCCCAACTCAGACACAGTCTACATGCGGACGACATCACCCTCTGGATCGGCAGAGGGAGTGACGCCCATATAGAAGAAACACCACAACAAGGGGTTGAGATAGTATCGGAGGAAGCAGAAAGAGCAGGTCTCGCTTGTTCTCCGGCGAAATCCGAACTAATACTGCTTCGGCCCCCAACACTAGGAAACAAAACAATGCTGACATCGAACTACACATCAGTGGCAGGCCAATCCCAGTGGTCTCGGAGCTCAAAATCTTGGGACTGCAGATACAGACGAATAGGCTCAATAACAATTCTTGAGCGAATAGAAAGTCAGATTAATCAAACAATAGGCCTACTGAAAAGGGTGACAAATAAACATAAAGGCCTCAACAAACAGGATCGCATACGCATCCTACAGCCATTCGTCCTAAGCCGGCAAACATACTCGACCCCATACCTACGCCTCACGCCAGCCTTCACCAATAAGGTTGATACCTTGATCCGCAAGGCCTACAAAATAGCACTACGCCTACCGCCTAGCACTCCAACTGCCAAACTGGAAGGACTCGGTTTGCATAATCATCTGGACGAATTAATAGACGCACATCGCGCTGCCCAACTGACTAGACTCTCCCGCACCCCCACTGGTAGGCAGATACTCGCCAGCCTAAACATTGGATGTCAAAAGGTTCTTCAAGACAAATCCTCCATCGAGCCCAACATCCACAACAAAATTATAGCAAATCCGCTACCTCGAAACGTCCACCCCACCCACAACCTTGCTCGCAGGAAACAACGCGCTATTTCAATGCAAAGAACCTACGGGGATAACCCGGGTGTCCTATATGTTGACGCGGCAGAATACAGGCACCATGGGGCTTTCACGGCGGCGGTGACTGACAACTTACACTCCCCCATCGACGCCGTCACCGTCCTGATCACTGACCCGGAGACGGCGGAGGAGGTAGCCATAGCCCTCGCCTTCACTGTGATCCCAACCCCTCAGTGATCATCACGGATTCTAAAACCGCCCTCCAAAATTTCGCAGCTGGCCGCATTTCCAAGACAGCGCTCAAAATTCTTCACAGAAACCCGCGCCAGACCCCCGTCAGACTGGTCTGGACACCCGCGCACGCTGGTCTTGAGGGAAACGAGGCGGCCCATGAACAGAGCCCGAGGATACACTATCCGGGCAGGGCCTAGCCTCCATCCCTATCACGGAGCCAGATCCGCCAGGGACCGTCCATCCAGCTTCCATGAAATCACCACGCACTACCTCCTCTCCCGTCAGGTCTATCCGCCAGCCGACAAGTCCCTTCACCCTGGAGCAGGCCCATAATTGGCGCCAACTCCAGACGGGCACTTTTCCTAACCCCGCTATCCTCACCCACATCTTCGCCTCAATGTACCCCACCTCGGAATGCACCCTATGTGGAGACAAAGCCACTCTGCCCCACATAATATGGGCTTGCCCACAAGACCCTTTTTCCTCAATCCCATCCCATGATGAGTGGGAGACCTCGCTCCGAAGCTCCGACCCTGAGGTGCAAAGCGCCTTGGTGGAAAGGGCTAAGGAGGTCGCCGCCACAACGGCCACAACGAGGACCGCACTCTAGGGAATTCTCATATTCCGTCAATAAACACCCTGCATGCCTCAGGTATGGTGGACTTTGACAAGCTTGAAAGCGACAATGTGGAGTCGGCGGCTAGGAATTTAGCGAAAACCTTGCAATCTGCGTTGCACAGTGTTATTTGGTCGGAACCCAGTGACTGGCCACACTTTTCTCGACGTCGTGTCGCTTTTAGGGAGTAAAACAGTGAAAAGTGCGCGCAAATGACGGAGGCAGTTCTTTCCGTTCGTACGTTGCAGAAACAACGTGACAACAAAACGCTAAAGACTATGCTTTTAAACTTCTTTTAAAATTCAGCACATAACCCATCAGGTCCGGGAGCCTTTGAGTTTGACATCTCATCTATGGCCTTCTCGATCTCCTGAATGGTGATTGGATGCGCAAGACTTTCCTGCTCTTCTTCCGTTAGTTGCGGTAAGGACCTAAAGTTCCCCACACACGGATCCCTTCTTCCGGGATCTTAGCTTCGAAAGAGCCGCACTGTAATGCGCCACAAATGCTCTCTGGATAAAACTTGGGTTCGTGCTGGTCACACCCTGATACTCGATCTCACTTATTTCGTTCCGGAGCATGCCCTCTCGTCTGCTAACGCTCTTTCGTCGGCTGCTCACCCATCAGGTACTTTTCCGATCGAGCGCGGACAATGGCTCCGCGATAGCGCTCCTCATTCAGCTCTTCCAGCCGCTCCTTTACACTTTCTAAATCTTTAGTAGCCACCCCGGAGCGTCTGACACTCCGTTCCTGGCAGCGCTTGTAATCCAGAATTTAAGTTGCGTTCGGCACGGCGCGCCTGGTATGCCAAAACAGACGGCCTTTCGATCGCCAGCATCTTAACCTTCTGCTTGAAAGTCTCCCACTGCTCGAAATACATCGCCGCCCGCGCTTTTAAAATACGATCTAAAAACCTTCCTCTACCGCGCTCGGGAAAATTCCGTCAGCAAGTAGCCTTTAAGTTAAACTCACACAGCCTCTTGCCGAACTTCGTCTTCAATGGCGCTTTTTCGCCAATCGACGTTGAAATGAAACAACGGTCAGGAAAAAACTGGAGCGACACGATTACTCGTGAGCAGGAGCTGCCACGGAGGCTGAAACGTAAATCCTATCTCAGCGCGCGTGCGATGACGCCTGATACTGCGTAAAGCGAATTTCGGACGTATCATTTTCACGGTTCCGGCGTCTCTCAGATCAAAATCTTTAATCAATTCGCCTAGCTCCGTCTCGCTCCTATCGCTGAGTTGTCTGCCTGGCAATATATCTAATGCTCTAACAACACAGCTGAAATCGCCAAGCAGTACGATTGTCCTATCACAATCCAGGAAACAGCGTAAGCCATAAAAAAGGAAACCCGGTCTTTCACCGTACTGCACAGTAAACCTTTTTGCACCCTTAAAGGTGCAATGGTACTCCAAACACCTTCTAACACCCTCATTCTCAAAACATGAAGGGTGGTAAAATTATGTTCGACCTCGACTAAAACACCTTCTTTACACCTTTAAAATTTATAAGGGTGTATGATTGGCGTTAGGAGGGTGCGGGTGAGAGGTGTCCAGTAGAATGTAGGCACACCCGCGATGCCGCCGGGGGTGTAAGGGTGTTTAGAGTCGGCTTGTTGAAAGCAGTGCAGAGCAGTTTGAGATTAATGCCGACTGCAGCATTAATCTGAAACACTACGATGCGATGAAGCCAATAAATAAGAGTACTGTCATGGCGCTCGTCGTATTTGTGCGATTGGTATCACCGGCTAGACCAATCAGGCACAGTGGTATTTTCTGTGCTTGATTGGTCTAGCCGAAGGAACAAACGCACGAAGATGACGAGTGACATGACGATGCACTTTTGATTATACTTGATTGACTTAGTGGGATCGTGGCGTTGTGTAACAGACGACCGATACTGTGGGTTCACCCTGAGTTTAGGAATTCGGAGCTCATAGACCAGGCTGTTTTATTGAACATTTTATTATATTCCTAATGTTCGTCGGTGTGCTCGCTCACGATTGCATTCGTTTCCTCGAAGAATGGGCAGGCGATGAGCGGTCCCGTCGTTGGCTGCTGACTCGCAGGTGTCCCCAGCTGGTCTCCTTTCCGTGTTTCTTGACTGCCTTCATTCCTTTCGGAGGTTTCCCCGTATTCGACACGTCCGCATCTTCTTCGGTACTCGACTGTCCCTGTCCCTCTTTTCTCTTACATCCCCAGAAAGAGAAGGCGTTTTGGTTTAGCTCTCCCCTTCTCCTGCGTTCTCTCCGGAGTCCCGATGCCCTCCTTTATACCTTCGGACTACAAGCTGCGGTCGTTCGGCAGGAAATTCCACGAGGCGAGGGCGGCGAGACCATGTCTCAAGAGCTCGGTGGCGCCGCTCTGTTGTTTCGTGCGGGCACTTGTCGCCAACTGTAGAGGTTGAATTCCTGCCGGGTCTACTCGGCCCAGGTGAATCTCACAGTTGGCTGTGGTCGAACTTTATATTGACCTGAGTAAGGACATACTCCAAACCTGGAATGTCAACGTTACATGTATGCTGCATTTCGCGGGCATAAGAGCTAGTCAGGATGACACAGATCTAAGTCAACTATTACTAGATTACCGTGCAGTTGTGCTAACATGCCCGCGGAGGGGGTTTCCACTACACTTACGTGAGTCCGCCTGCCGTCGTTCGAAGCGCCATATAGACTTTGTTTCATAACTGTGCGTTCGAAAAGAGCGAAATTGGCCTTGGCGCATGAGCTGAAGCGCCATCTAGACAGCCGTTGCTTCAGAAACGTGACGTCAGAGCCTCCAGGTGGTGCCCATAGAATACACTAGCAGGTTACCAACGCATTGCCGTCTCGGCGGACGCGTCGAGCGACGCCAGGCAGAGTCATGGTGAGTGAGGGGCTACTGTTCGTGCATGCAGCGTCTAGGAAAGCAGTATAGCGTAACTATGAGCATAATCTAGTAACGTTCGCATAACTAAGTGGCTAGTATAAGCCAACGTTCCACTTTTGACAAACATACGCGCAAGTTTGCCCGACGACTAGGCAAGGGCATTTTCTCTATCGCGATACAAAATCATATTTGCTCGAGGTAAATTGTCCAATGCATCCGCTCTGTGGACATCAGCGCCATCACGAGCAACGGGTGACGTCAGAGCCACGGGATGGTAGTATATGTATATATAGCTTTAGTAATAAATAAAATAAACGAGTAATGCAAGTTCACTTAGTTAAGATGTGGTATACTTATAGGATTGGGCATAGATTCCCATGGCTGAAGTGTCACGTTCCTTGTTTCTGAGATAAAAATAAAGAAAAATAAAGCATCGCCCATTTCGATCTGTACATAAGAGTAAACAATGCAGATTTATATTCACGAATTTTAAACTTTAACGAGTCTTCTAAAACAAAACTTGGGAATATTAACTTCTCAAAAGAATTTTATTTTCCGACAACCGAATTGTTAAATTACAACATTAATTAAAATCGAACTGATTTACTTTAAAAAATAACAGACATTTCAGTATGACATGGCAGCAAATATTTCAAGGTAACTTTTCTACACCGTGCTGTTTTAGAATACAAAAAAAGCTAGAGCAATTAATACGAATAAACATATTAAAGTAACAACAATATAGTTCAATAAAATAACACAAAGATGTATCTACTTGGGGTGTTTCCACATGAATCTTCCAAAAGCACTCACAGCTTCAGAAACACAGGGCGTGACATACATGTTCAGGCGTTTAGCTTTATGATTCGTTCTTCGGTGTACTTATATTGAAAAATGTCGGAGAGATAATAGGATGTAAATAATATTTAGAAACATCTCACTATTATTTTGAAGACAACAGATAGATCACAAAAATTTGGGGTTCTCCTCTGTTTATTATGATTTGTTCATGTACTAAACAAAGCGATTTTTAGGCACTTGCCAACGCTTTGAAATTGTTTTTATCGCGGAAAACAAAGATCGTTTGGATTATTGATTATAAACTGGTAGAATCCCTTACATGAAATGGTTGTTAAACCACGCAGGCAAAAGCGTAAGACAGAAAATCCTAAATACAAGCCGTCGGTTTAGTTACGAGTGTTATGCCACTTAAACAATAAAAAGGCAGCATTTAAACAAAACAAAAAATGAAAACCGCTGTAAAACTACAAGTTTAAGTGGAATAGTGATACTCACAGTCCTTTATTTTAGCTTTCGCTTTAACTTTAACTAAGCTTTAACTTTAAAAAAATACAGATTAAAAACAAATTTGATGAAACGCAAAGCAAGATAAATGCAAACGAGCCCCCACCCAAGATACCGGAACCGAAACTATACAGCAAATAGTTTTAGAACGGGCAGGTGTAAGTCGTAGCCAATCCATGTTCTTATTAAAGATGGCTGCTTTCGGTTACGGCCGGAACCGCCGGAACTGCGACCGGAGACACTTCCACGTGTGGACGCGATTACAGGTAAAAATATTTATGCAGCATGCTTGTAGAACATTCTTTATGTGTCCGGTAGTCCAGTAAGTGACTATTGATACCGCTTACACAGTATTCGACTTGCTTAACGCTTAAATGTGGTGGTAGCGAGTGTTATGACCGGCTGGCTGGCTTCGGCTTTCTCTTTCGAGCCATAACCGCTAAAACTACCTTGGGAGTGACGATAGTGCTCCTAATTTCTTTTCCGCTTTCACGCCGGCGCCTTTTTTTCTCTCGCGAACTGTCGAAACTTAACTATCTGGAAACATGATTGCTTCATCAGTTAAAAGCTTAAGCGGATTTATTTTTTTGCGTCATAAGCTTAAGCATTTATCCGAATCTGTGTCATCGCTTTCGCATCGTCGCTGTTTAACGATTTAATTAACGTTCTGAGCACCAGTTCTTAAGTTGTCTTCGCTTGACAACAAATTTGGCGCGAAAAACGAGGACACGAGAGGGATAGAAGCACTGTGACGTGTTCCTTTCCCTGTCTTGACCTCGTCTTTTTGCTGCTGAATTTCCTGTCATGAATTACTCCCTTTAAGGGGAAGGCTGACATAAATAAAGGTAGTGCCTCTCGAGTCTTCCCAGGGTGGGAGAGGTCCTCGCATTTTAGGCAGCCTCTGCGTGGGAGCCGATAGATAGCAAACGAATCACTGAAACAGGGCCTCGTGGTTCATGGTTGCCATGCAGTGACCGTCGGACCCGCTGTGAGGCACGCTCTTGACTTAGTAGCGGAGTCGGATAGGTGAGTCGAGCACTGAAGGGCTCTAGTAGTCGCTGGTTTTTCGCAGGCTGTTAACCTGGCTGGTCACGATTGCCGGTTTTCTTTATTCCCATTCGCTTTCCAATTGGCTTTTTCAAGAAATTCCCACCTGATCCAATGATCCAATTCATTTTATTTTGAATTGGCTTTAAGTGTGCGGTGCGAAAGCGGGAGCGAACTGAGGCATATTATTTCTATTTCTCCTTCTCGGGCCTCAACTCTATATGTCATGAACTACTGACTAGCCCACTTATTAACCCTTCGCCTCCAGCCATATAATTTTTATAATTTTAGTTTGAAGTTAAGGTTTTGTGTTTCTTGATATCTGGTTCTTGGTATGATGTGTGTTTTTTGGTATGATATGTGTTTCTTGGCAAAGTGTTTCTTGATATGATGTGCGGGGTAAATATTGTATTGCAGTAGGTATGGGGAATTGTACATAGTTCGCAATTTTTTCGCGGAGTCGTGATTATGCGCCAGTCTCGTGTTTTCAAACTTTTAGCATGTTACATAATTGAAAAACGAATGCAAAAGAAAGAACATTCAGCCTTTTCACTCTGGTGAAGAAGGAAAACCATCGAAGCTGTACTATGGTGTCGGCAAGCCAGAGTGGAAAGGCTGGAAAGGTTGCGCCATCTATGAACGACGGCGGCAACCAGAGAACAGCCAAAACCGGTTGTCTGGTGGCCGCCATCGCTTATAGATGGTGGTAGCTGTCCAGAGTTTCGCTTCATCATTTGTTTGCTGACGGACACGATACTGGGGAAACTGGTCCTTAACAGCTCTGCTGTAAAGAAAACTGTCGAAGTGCGCGCAGTTCGATCTAGCGGATCTGTGCGCGCCTCTTCTTTCTGTCCTTTCACTCTTTGTTTGCTTTCGAAGACGCGGAGAGGACAAAAACGATTGCGCGCCTTACGAAAGCCCGAGACAATTAACAATGCCATCTTTGTTCATAGTGACTATGACAGTTCGTATATTGTTACAACAGGAGGGGACGGCTCCGTCTGCTGCTGAAATAAAATGCCAGATGCCAGTTACTCTCAGATCGTTTTTGACTGAAAACGATCCGACAGTAACTGGCACGCTGCTCAAAAGATATTAGAACACCTCTTATATTTTTGAAAATACGAATGTTTATCTAAATTTGGTGTTTTTTTACCTATTTCTTTAAACGCTCGAGGTAGCCCACATCCCTGTTACCCTTTTCGTGCGTCAGCCTTTTGTGACCTAGATAAAAATGGTAATGATTTTTGTGGTTGTTGCTTTTCTATAATACTAGTGAACGTCGTCGGTATAGAATCCGCATTTTGACGAGGAATCTATTGCGTTGTTTTCAAGTCTCCTTAAACCAACTAATAACACAAAATGTATCTGACTGCAGCTTTTATAATTTTTAGTATAGCAATGTTAAATAGTAGATTCCAGACTTGACTGTCATTGGCTGTCGCAGGGGAGGGACACTGCGCTGCCGTTGCCTTACCCGACGTCTAGCTAAATCACTCTGAGCTGTATAGTAGGGCCGACCCGTGCTACATGCGTTTTGAACGGCGTATTGAGATTATATTTTTGTTTACCCTAGGACGTAAAGTTAAAGTGACGCCGCCAAAGTAACGCATTGTTTTTTGAAGTAGCGGTCATTAACTTTACTGAAAGAGTAATTGTAACATTAATTAGTTATAATTTAGCCTTGGGGAATTGTAAATGTAATTCCTTATTTTCTTTTCGTAACGTGTAAGAGTCTGGCGGGGGTTCGATCGGAAACATGCGGTTTAGAGAAACTTGTTTTAGCGAACGCTGTTTTACCGACCCCAGTTTATCGGATAAATTTATAGAGAAATCCAGTTTAGAGAAAATGGTGATGAACCTCCTTTTAGCGTATTCGGCCGCCGCGAAGCGTCGTGTACGGGTGGTTCAGGTGAGTTAACATTTTTGTAGTGTGCGGCCGCAGACTGCCGCCGCGAAGCGCTGGGGTGGGGGTGTGTGGTGTGTTTACACGCGCCTTAGTGATACACACGCGAAGCAGGGAAGCCATTTTAAATAGCGCTTCTTTTCAGTAAACGGAGTTTCTCTAAATTGAGGTTCCGCTTTCTCTAAACCGAGCATCGATAAAACGTGCCCGTTCTCTAAAACGTGTTTCGTTGAAATGACGTTTGATCAACCCTTCTAAACCCGGTTTGATTGCCACTGAGCTCATTGGTGAATCTGCCTGGTTTCGAGTCTGTCTTCCTAGTTATGATTTTAGCCCTGTATATCCATGGATGATCCGCGGATCTTACGCGGATATCCGCAGTAAACTGGCGGATTCGGATTAAAATGATTAAGATTTGGAGGATCGCGGATCGGATGCGGATTGACGTGACTGAATTCGATCCTCTGGAGTGGTGGAACTTGAGCCAGCACGAATTTCCGCATCTCATTCTTGTAGCGCATTTCATGTCTGCCATCCCAGCATCAGGTGCACCATCAAAGAAAGTCTTTCATTAGCAGGTATTAATTTAAGAGAGGCGAACCAGTCTAAATTCGTCCGTGTTTACGATATTTTGTTTCTTCTACACAGGGACCTCGACAACGTGATACTTTGCGTGTGTGTGTGCGTTTTTCTTTTTCTGGACAGTTGGCACTGAGTTGCTTTTAAGTATATGGGTTCGAGCATGCAGTTGAGGGTTCGTGTTTAAAACTGAAGCCAGAAGTCGATGTGGCCATTATTGAATATTGCGATACTTGCCCAGTGGTGTACTCGCGCCTTACCACATATACACGAGTATTTTGCTGCTATAAGCGGGCGCCTTTCCTCTCCCAGATTTTTATTGTTCGGCCTAAATAAAACGCCACACTGTTATTACTCTATCCTTTGTTAATTTTCATGATTATAATATATACCTGTTCTTAAAGTGGGTTTTACAGATCAAAAATAATAATAAGTATAAATTCCCTTCCTTTTGAGCGCATCTTGTGGACAGAGTGTCAGTGTCACGGACTCCCAAGACTATATCATAACTGCGATCATCTTTCGAGCGATGCGAAGTGTCTCTTGAAGGATGATCGCTTACATTTGAAAGGCAATATAAACAAAATACGATTTAATGACTTTCACCGTATTCTGGCACGAAGAGTTGTTTGTAGGAACGTAAGGAGACGGCTTAAAATATAGCATCCAGTTGCTTTTTACAGTTTATATTCATGCTTGATTTCATGAGGTAAAATGAATGCTCGGATTGAGGGTCGGATGCGGTTCCGAATTGTGTGGATGCGGTTTGGATGGGGATAAAAAATCAGAGCAACCCTGGAGCAAGGGGACAAAAAGGGACGGACAGACACTTCAATAAAAAGTCTGCGGATGCGGATCGGACGTCGATACAATTATTTAAGAACATTGCGGATGCGGTTCGGACGCGGATACAAAGTCTGCGGATACGGTATGAAATGCGGATGATCGAGCTGTTATCCACGTAGGGATCTAGTTATGATCATGTATAAATTGCTACGACTGACAATGCTCTTATATGCTTCGAATGCGTTTGCATTGGGCTATGAATCATTTTTGTATCATTAACATGCTTGTAACTCCTTTTCGTCAGACTCCAGTGTTACACTTTTTACGAGATCCAACTCATGAACACATTCTGTGGTTAATAAAATAAAAATAAATGGAACGCATCTCGCAAACGTAGCACTCACCAACCGACATGACAAGGGCTAGTCCCGCTCGTTCTCTCTGAGATAGAGAAGTAGCGTGTACATGGCTTCACGGCACGGCACCACAACATGGGGGTACAAATTTCTGCCTAAACTTGTCAAAAAAAAGAAGAAAACTTGATGGTGCAAAATGCACGCACAAAAAGGTAGGTGCTCATCAGAAAAGCTGCGACAATTACGGTTGATGTAACGCCAGTGCGAGCCTTTTATAAACATTTTTTGTGTATCTCTTGACACCAGCTGTTGGCCTTGACTGGTCCCCGCGTGCGCTGGATGTCTCTACATAAAGCGGCGTCACTTTCGGCGGCAAAACTTTTAGGCTGGCCCATTTTTCACGTTCTGGCTTTCCTCTACCTTAAAGTAACTGAGGAGCGTGTTGGTAAAATTGACTGACAACAGAAATAATAAAACGAACTCGGGACTAAGGACGACGAATATTTCTTTCAACTAACAACGACATGAATGAGCTTAAAAGCACTCCCTGCAATTCAGAACCGCCATGGGAAAGGAGGGAAAGGGTGTGCGGTGTATTACGTGCGGGTTTCGCCACGTATAGAGAACACGACATATTGAGCCGAACGAACCGACGGCGGATGTAACCGGAGACACCAGGAAGGGAGAGACCAGGTGGCGGGCAACGGAGATGCAGGGGACGCCTGAAGCGACAGAGTGGGCGATGCAGCAGACCAGAAAAAAAGATAAAGGAAAGTATAAAGCTAAAATTGTAGATAAGGAAATAAGATAAATCGTGAAGTAACGGCATGCGCAGCACAAATTTTGAATGTGGTGGGGAGCGGTTATAATGTGCGAAAATTCCGGAGTCAAGTAGGTTATCTCTTCTTTGGAAAGAACAAGGGAAGGCGCGAACGCGTTATTGTCTACACTGTTCATGCTGAATGATTCAATGATCTCCCTGTCAAATCTGTTATCATGCCCTGCGCCATCATTTGTGTTCTTGAAACAAGGAACGCAGTCTGTGCATGTGCGGGCGTGAACGACTCTAGAATAAAAGAAATCAGCTGACGATCGTGAAACTTCCAAATTATGCTCTCTTAGTTTGTGGTTAACGCACCTTCCTGTCTGTCTAATATACTGTTTCACGTGCCTCAAAGGAATGTAATAAACGTTTTCTTCCTTGCATTGAACGAACTTGTCAGTGTGCTTAACGCCTTCCCTTGCGGGTTTTCCTGATTGTTGACGCGTGGACAAAGCTGCTTAATTCGCATTCTACCAGAAAAAAAAAACAAAACGAAAAAAACAAGGTTTGTGTTTATGCGGGATGCGAGAGCCCTCAACCAGTGCGATGAGTTATGCGTGTATAGGATAACGGCAAATCGTCCTGGCCTTTGTCCTTGGTAGGCTACAAGGACGATTAACGTTAAGAATGAACCTCTTCAAGGTGTTCCCCAAGATGTCTGCTTGATACCCAGCGTTGACAGTCCTAAGATGCTGAAAATGTAAACTTATTTTCCAAAAGTGTGACACGACTTTGAAAACCATGACGAAATCTGAAGTGCCCGAGTGAATCGTGCATGCTCTCACGTCCAAGTTTTCCGGACTCAGTTTTCCCAAAGAGGGTCCTTCACATGAGGTTCTACAGTATTTAGAGCTTCGCCTCCAGATTTCTCCTTTGCGTCTATGCTGGGCCTTTCTGCAAGCGACAAAGAAAGCCCTTGCTTCCTTTCTCTAGCAATCATTCTAAATCAGTTCAAACACGGTATCGTAAAAACCCTTATTTCGTAATCTTTTTCAGTCATGGCCACACTTTATCGGAAACAAGTTTCCATTGTCAACGCTGGGTTTCCAGCACACCTCTTGGGGAACACCTTCAGGAGGTTCAATCGTCCCTTGTGGGCCCCTATTGTTTCACCGAAACTGGTTTCGTGGAATTACGTTGCGTGGACAACGCTTCATGGACACACGTTTCGTCGACACGAACGTTTCATCATCACCCGTTACGCGAATTGCACCCTCTAGGGACATTTCGTCACGCGCGAACACTGGGGTGCGCGTTTACCCCCCCCCCCCCTTCCCCGTTCCCCGCCTGCATTCACGTCGCTTCGAGTGACAGTATGCGGTGGCTCACTGCAAAAATGTATCCCACCTGACCGACCCATTGAAGCGGCGAAAGTCTCAAGCAGCTTATTGCAGTAAAACAAAAAAAAGCTAATCTGAGCTGTCGATGAAACGATTTGTAGATGAAAGAATCTGTCGATGAAACATCGCGTTTCAATGAGACGATCTGTCGATGAAGCTTCGTTAGATGAACTGATTGCCACCGGTTGAGGGCTCTGGCATCCCGCTTCAACACAAACGTTGTTTTTTTCTTGTTGAATGCGACTTAAGCAGCTTTGTCAACACGTCAACAATCAGGAAGAAACGCAAGGCTGCATTGTTAAGCACACTGATAATTTCGTTCCGTGCAAGGAAGAAAAAGTTTATTCTATTCCTCTGAGGCTGACGGTAAACAGTATATTGGGCAGACAGGAAGGTGCGTTAACCACAGACTCAGAGAGCATCATTTGGAAGTTTCACGGTAGTCAGCTGATTCCTTTCACCCTATAGTCGTTCATGCCCGCACGTGCACGAACTGCGTTCCTTGTTTCAAGGACTCAAACGTTTGGGGAGGGCATCCTAACAGATTTGGCAGGAAAATCGTTGAGTCATTCACCATGAACACTGTTGACAATAATATGACCTTACCTTACCTTGTTCTTTCTAAAAAATAGATAACCTACTTGACTGCCGAATTATCCTAGATTATAACAGCTCCCCACTCCATCCAATATTTGTGCTGGGCATGCTGTTACTTCACATTTATCTCCTTTTCTTCTCTACAATTTGATCTTTACACTTTCCTTTATATCTCTTCTGGTCTACGTCAGCGCCCAGTCTGTTGCTTCCTGGCGTCCTGTGCATCTCCGTTGCCCGCCGCCTGGCTCTCCCTCCCGGTGACTCCGGTTACATCCGTCGTCTGGTGTTTGGCTCAATAAGCCGTTTGTGTTCACTATACGTGGCGAACACGCACATATTACACCGCAGACCCTTTCTCAACGTTTTACAGCGAAGCTGTTTACCTCTCCCAACCAAAGAAATTTTTGGTGTCGTTGGCGCTGTAGCTAAAAAAAAAAAAAAGCTCCCGGCGAACAATTGAGGGCAAAACAGCATATCTCCTTTGAAATCAGGCATACAACATACAGCTCAGTATCCGTTTCGATGGAAAGAAAACCACAATGTAAGCATCAAAACCACATGTGATGAGATTATAAGGTGCGTGTGACCAATAGGAGACACCCTCCCACGCGTTCCGGTAAAGATTAGGTTTGCAACTGCTTCGAAAAGGGGATGACGTCATTCGAAGCCCTCGTGTGAAGTGCAAACCGCATAATGGGCGATAACGGCGCCGCCGCCTGCGAACAATGCGAAGCACGTTCCTTCTTCCCGCGTGTGTTTCCAGGTGAAGATAACCGTTGCGTAAGCTCTTCATGAATCATGCATTGATTTATCCTTAGGAAATAATATTGCTACAGCGAGAACAGAAAAGTTCAGTGTGTATCACACTGATAATAAAGTAGTCGTTAATGTCGTTGTGAGGTAATAAAGAGGTGTGGTTAAGGACATTTCACTTGTCTCTGGTCTCACTCTTCGTAGAGCCACGTGTGTGAATTTTCAAATGACGTCGGAATGGGTAATTGTTGTGGGTGTCGTTTACAGCTTCGTTGTCCAACCACCTTCACAGCGTGGATTGGAGCCACAATTTTTTCATGACGGTTCTGAATCGCAGGGAGTGCTTTTAAGCTCATTCATGCCGTTGCTAGCTGAAAGAAATGTTAGTGGTCCTTCGTCCTGAGTTTGTTTTATTCTTTATGTTGTCAGACTCTACCTATCCCTCTCCCCTTTCTTGCAAAAGCATATATATATATATATATATATATCGTTTTTTTATTCTTATAGACTTGTTTAATAGAAACGTAGAAAGGGTACACTTATGCGGTTTTTTGCCAGTGAGTTATACGCCCAGGGGACATTATGTGGGTGGCTAATCTTTGCGATAAGTCGGCTAATTAATTAAAATTCACTAATTAACTTTTTAAAAAGTGAAAATAAACATATGGTTTTAATTAGAAACTTGCTGAGCGTCGTCTAAAACCCCTAAATGAGTAACTTTTTAGAAAGACTTTCAAGCGCGTGAGGAAGCGCAGTAGTGCACTAAGTTACCACTCGTGGAGCAGGTACAAGGCTGGGGCTAGATAAGAGACAGAAAAATTGCACGGGCGCCTTACCGAAACCGCTAGCCTTGTACCTGCTCCACGGTGGTAACTTTAGTGCACTACTGCGCTCCTCACGCGCTGAAGGTCTGTCTAAAAATGAGTGATTTAGGGGTTTTAGACGACGCTCAGCAAGTTTCTAATTGAAACCATATGTCTATTTTCCCTAATTAAAAAGTTAATTAGTGAATTTTTAATAATTTGTTGACTTATCGCAAAAATTAGCTACCCACATAATGTCCCCTAGGCGTATAACTCACTCGCACAAACAGCATAAGTGTAGCTTTCATGGGTTTTCTTAAAACAAATCTGCAAGAGTAAAGAAAAAAACACCCTGTGTATTTAGACATATATACGGGTCCGAAGGCATTACAGAGGGGAGTGGACCAAAGTAGCAAAAATATATTATGAAATTTGGAAGTTTTACACAAAACACAACTTTAAAAAATCAAGAAGAGAGAACATAATCATGAACAGCATTTTTAAAATCGGCGCTCTCGGTTAAGCCGTCGACAAGTGCAGGAAGGCGATTCCATGCGAGTGATAACGTAGGTAGAAAAGACTGATTAAAGGTTGATGTCTGACGATGAGGGATGCCTACTTTACTTTGGTGATCGACACGAGATGCGACATAAGATGGCTCTGTTAACAGATGCTGAAGTAGTGTTGGGTTATGATATATCTTCTGAAACAAATACAGACCATAAATTTTTCTACGGAGGGAGATGTCAGCCAAGCCTAAGGCTATTTTCATTGTTGACACGGGGTCCACATCACATGAGCGAATGATGTTTTAGCGAACAGCAACATTTGATCGAATCGATTTTTTAGTGAATAACAAAAGCGCGTGCTACCCCCCTACCCCCCCTCCGCGCTGCGCTTATGCCTCTTCGCGGCGACAGTCTGCGGCGGCTCATTACGAAATTGTTAACCCACTTGGCCCGCCCGTACTCCGAGCTGTTCTCCATGTCACACAGACCGCCAGCCTCACTCTCAAGCCATCGAAGTGTCGGCTCACCTATGACGAACTGAAGTTCCTAGGCCACGTGGTCAGCAACGATGGTGTTCGCCCAGTCCCTGAGAACACTCGCGCCGTCGCGGCATTCCCAGCGCCGGCAGACAAGAAGGCCGTGCGAAGATCCCTTGGACAATGTGCGTACTATCGGCGCTTCGTTCGCGATTTCGCAAAGGGTTTCCGCACCACTCACAAACCTCACAAAGGACGCCCAGAAGTTCGAATGGGCCGGGAGCAACAGCAGGCATTCGACGAGCTGAAGCGACAACTCCAGACTCCTCCAGTTCTTGGACACTTCGATCAAGATGCGGAAACCGAGACTTACACGGACGCAAGTAACGCAGGACTTGGCGCGGTACTGGCTCAAGTGCAAGAAAGGCACCGAGCGAGCCATCGCCTACGCGAGTCGCACACTGTCCAAAGCGGAGATAAATTACTCCACGATGAAAAGGAATGTCTTGCGGTCGTCTGGCCAATCACGAAGTTTCGGCCGTACTTGTAAGGGAGCCGGTTCCGCGTTGTCACAGACCACCACTCGCTCTGCTGGCTTGCGAACCTAAAGGACCGTTCAGGACGCCGCGCTCGGTGGAGCCTCCGACTGCAGGAGTTCAACAGGACTGTGGTCTACAAGTCAGGCCGCAAGCACAGCGACGCCGATTGCCTGTCCAGAGCCCCTGTCGAGATATCTCCCGGTAGAAACCACGACGATGACGACGAGTGCTTCCTTGGCGCAGTGAACACAGACGACATGGCAAGACTTCAAAGAGACGATCCTGAGTTGCGCGCGCTAATCGAGCATCTCGAAGGACGAGGGCGTACTATCCCCCGTGACTTCCCAACAGCCCTGCAGACCTTCGTCCTCCGACAAGGTGTACTTTGCAAGGAGAACTTCGGAGACAACAGCTCGCCATGGCAGCTGGTAATCCCTACCGACCTTAGAGCGGAGTACTTCCAAGCCTTCCACGACGACCCGACGTCCGGACACCTTGGTTACAGCCGTACGCTTTCCGGACTTCATGAAAGGTATTACTGGCCCAAGCTCCCGAAGACCGTTCACCTCTACACACGGCCGTGCCACGAGAGCCAGTGACGCAAGAAACCGCCGTCGAAGCCGGCGTGTCTCCTGCAGACAATTGCTCCCCAACCACACCGTTCCAGCAGATAGAAATGAATGTACTTGGTTCTTTCCCACGATTGACGCAAGGAAAACAGATGGATAATTGTAGCCACAGATTAGCTCACGCGGTACGTCGAAACGAAAGCCTTTCCTTCAGGGTCTGCTCTGGAAGTCGCGAAGTTTTTCATCGAGTCCATCGTCCTCCGGCACGGCGCTCTCGAAGTTCTGATGTCAGACCGCGGATCATCGTTCATGGCCCTGCTGACGCAAGAAATCCTTGGTCTCAGCCACAACAGCCATTGTCGCAACACGGCGTACTACCCGCAGACCAAGTGGCTGACGGAGAGACTCAACAAGACCATCGCCGACATGATCTCCACCTACGTCGAGGTGTAACACAAGACATGGGACGAGGTGACGTACGTCACATATACCTGCAACACGGCCGTGCAGGAGACCACCGGTGTGACAGCCTTTCAACTGGTTGATGGTCGCAAAGTAACAGACAATGCTGGACGCGATGTTACTCCACGAGCCGGTTGTCGACCGGCTCGTGGAGTCACGGACTTTTTCTGCTCAACGGGCAGAAGAAGTCCGTCAGCTCGCCAGACTCTGGATTCAATACCAACAACGTGTCGACACTAGCCGCTACAGCCTTCGTCGTCGGTTGGACCACTTCTAGCCCGGAGACAGGGCGTGGGTGTGAACACCGATCCGCCGCCGTGGTCTCAGCGAGAAACTCCTGAAGCGCTACTTCGGACCTTAGAAAGTGCTTCGTCGAGTGGGGATCTGAACTACGACCGGAAGTCGTCCACGTCGTGCGCCTCAAGCCGTACTCACGATCGATAGGACTATGAATTGCGTTTTGTACATCGCTCGATAGAATTGTGTTGTACAAATCCTCGCAGTTTGCCATTATTTTTGGTTTTGTTTTGCTGTTTTGTTTCCCGGCACGGCGCATCGAGCCAACGTGCTTTTAAAAGGGGGAGTAATGCCACGCGCGTCACCGAGCAAGCGCGTGCGTGCCCGAGTGGTTACCGCGCTTCACTGTCACGCGGAAGGTCTTGGTTCGATTTCAGTCAGCGGAATGTCCTTTTATATACTCTTTCACCTTCGAGTTCTCGTAAGTTTAAGAACATTCTCGTCTGATCGAGTTCCTAATGTTCTACGCGCCGAAAGTTCTACGCCAAATGTTCCAGAAACCCACGAGGGTACATAAGGGACTCCGCATAGCGAGCGGCAGTCATTCATGCCCCAGCGTTCGATCTTGCTGTTATGCCGTCGCCGACTTCGACATCCGCGACGCTCTATTGTTAACTTCTGTTCACTTTTTGTTTTGGGCAGAAGTTCGCCCCATTAAACATTTCAGTTTCCTCGGCCATTCTTTGTTTCTCTACCTTGTCATTCGTGAAAATATGCTGTCCAGCGACGTTGGACGTTGGAGTGCACTGACAACTTCGCAGCACGAAAAGTCATTTCTTTTTGTTCGAAAGTATTCTCAGCGTTTCATTGAACGAGGGGGATTTAGTAGAGTTCCGTACAGTATGTACAGGTATGTAGTTTTTGAGAGGGAAACAACTTTATCGCTAAATTGGACCCTGCCGTTCACTTCAACAGGACGCTCAGAAAAAGCACGCAGGTAAGCATTCATAAAACATGCTCAATTCATTGTTGATGGCACCAGTATCCGCTCTGACATAGTCAAAAATACGCGTTCACCTGTACGGAAAAACGACATTCCGGAACATAAAAAAGTGTAACAAAGAATGATCGCTGAGACTGGGCAGGTACGTGATGTGTGATATAAGCTCGGGTGACGTCGTCAGCACACGATCTAATACCGTGGCTCAGGAGTCGGTTATTTCGGTAAATTGTGTAACAACCTGCGAGAAACTAAAATCTTCCCAAATGTAAAAAAAAACATAAAAAATCATTGGAATCCACGGAAAAAGTGCTCTGGTGGGGACGGTTGGTCGACCACGTGATATTTAGATCATTAAACTCTCCCAATAAAATGATAGGAACGCTTGGGTAACGGACACTGATCGTGTTTACGGCATGGTGAAGAGTTGGAACAAAAGTACAGTTTTGTAGTTTTAATGGTTTAAACGAATGCAAACCACATACTATCTTCAACTCGGTGACTACGTCGATAAGGAAAAGAGGAGATATGATTAGTGACGGCGATAAAAACGCCACTGCCCGTTTTACCATCTCTATCTTGCCGATAAATGTTGTACTTACCCTCACAATGCAAAATTTCACTGTCATGAACTTTACTTGAAAGCCAAGTTTCTGTTAGAACTACACAACCAGCACACGATAAGTCAATTAGTGAACACAAGTCATCTCGTTTATTCATAACACTTCTCATATTTGTAAACAGGAATGACAGAATAATACTAAACGAGGGTTGATTGCGACCACTACCCCTCGCGACATGCTATGACACAGATGTTGAAGGATTCGTGTTTTCATTAATTTGGTTATCTGCGGTCGCGGGTACAGGTACTGACGTTATTACGTCGGGTTTGTCTGACGCCATCGATGAACGGATCGTAGAAGTAGCAAGCTGGACCAATGAGAAGTTTATTGTGCCTTAGCTTGAAGGTGGCGTTTCGGGAGTTGCCAATCGCAAAAAGCTATCTCCTTGCCTGACGCGTCGCGAGACAGAAACCTTCATTCACAGAGGTCCCAGTTGTCTTAAGCGTCGTCCGGGAGAGTAAAACCTTGTCTCTGGGTTTAGATGACATGAAGTTTAAAATGATTAGTCTATTTCTGCTATTCGAGACCGATCCCAATTAATGTGCTCGTTCAACGCACTCAGGGGCTTTGTCTGTTTGAACCGAACGAGAGAGTGGGTCGATAATTTTTTTTCTGTTTCTATGTTTCAGACCGTGAGTTGTTCACCCCATGAAATCATAAATTTGAGGGCCTCGATCTGTCTTCGAATTTGTCCAGACGAGCATGTGAAGGAGTGCTATACTCTTGCATATTTGTTTTACTTCTCGCGCTTCTACAAGATCTTTCCGATGTCGGCTGTTTTTTTTCTTCGACGGTGTCAATCATTTTATCAATGTCTTCCATTTTATTTTTCAAATATTGTTTGGTTTGCTTTGATTTCGTTAACTGTTTGAATTAGTCTAGCTTGTCCTTCCTCTTTAATTACTAAGCCTGCAGAAGATCTTGAAGAAGTGTTAACATATTACTAAACTGTAACGCCTGGGGTTCTGACATCGGGCCTGGGCTTACCACGACGTCACCGGCTAGCAACACTAAAACTGAGCGCATAGAATATACACATTCGAAGGGAATGCACAAAAGCGTGCCGGGGCATGGCAGAACAACAAGGCAAACAGCATTGCTCTTACATTCGAAAACGTGTTTTTTTGCTAACCTGTATTACGAGAGAAACCGGTTAGGTGACATGATGCGAAGGCTTGTGCCATGCCCACTGACGAGATCCGGATCGGTGGTGCCGTTCAAAGTTGGTGGCCCTTGAGTCGGGGACTCGGGGTCACCGCTGACGTCACGAATCCGATGTTTACGTGGCCCACTTGAGAGATGATGTGGCTCTGACATCGCCGATGATGAAGCAGTTGTCCCGATAACGTGGCCGCCGTCAATCAACAGGAGCTGTATAACGACAGGAAAGCGGTTAGGTGACATGATGCGAAGGCTTGTGCCATGCCCACTGACGAGATCCGGACCGGTCGGATGCCCTTTATAGTTGGTGGCTCTTGAGTCGGCGTCGCCACTGACATCACGGATCTGATGTTTACGTGGTCCACTTGAGAAAGATGTACGTGGCTTCGACATCGCCGATGATGAAGCAGTTGTCCCGATAACGTGGCCGCCGGCAATCAACAGGAGCTGTATAACGACAGAAAAGCGGTTAGGTGACATGCTGCGGAGGCTTGTGCCATGCCCACTGACGAGATCCGGACCGGTGTGGTGCCCTTTAAAGTTGGTGGCTCTTGAGTCGGAGACCGGGTCGCCGCTGTCGTCACGAATCTGATGTTTACGTGGCCCACTCGAGAGAGATGTGGCTTCGACATCGCCGATGATGAAGCAGTTGTCCCGATAACGTGGCCGCAGTCAATCAACAGGAGCTGTATAACGACAGGAAAGCGGTTAGGTGACATGATGCGAGAGGCTTGTGCCATGCCCACTGACGAAATCCGGATCGGATCCTGATCGGATCTGGATCGGTGGTGCCCTTCATAGTTGGTGGCGTTTGAGTCGGGGTCGCAGCTGACGTCATGAATCTGATGTTTATGTGGCTTCGACATCGCCGATGATGAAGCAGTTGTCCCGATAACGTGGCCGCCGTCAATCAACAGGAGCTGTATAACGACAGGAAAGCGGTTAGGTGACATGATGCGGAGGCTTGTGCCATGCCCACTCGGGCATGGCACAAGCGGAGCCGGACGGACAAACTCTCTTTGAAAAGCCTCTTCTAAACCGGAAGCCATCTATTTAGACAGAATGTCCTGGTCCTGGCACAGCGGCTGGGATGTGCTTGTAATTGTCAGCGCGCCTGAGAGAAAAAAGGAGAGGGGCGGGGGCACAGTGTAACTTGACCGCTTAGCAGCGTCGCCTCTCGACTTGTGTGTTGCCTTCCTGCCCCACTTACCAACCCTGCGGTGGTTTGGTCTTGTTGTGTTCGCCTGATTCCCTCCTTTGCTTTGTTTTTTGTGTTGTTGGTTTTGTTGCCTTTCGTTTGCGCCAGACGCGGGTGGCCCCTGATGACCGGCCGTCCGCGGTGGTTTGAGACCCGTTCATTCGTATGACCACCTACCAGAGAAAATCTTTGGACGTTCTTCGTTTTCTGCTTCTCTTTTTTTTTCTAAGGGGGAGGGTCGGGTTTGTTGACCATCCGCACTCAGCCATTACCTGAAGAAGAGCGGACGCCGTACGGAACGTCGTCCAATAAACACATGGGCCCGGTACACCTTAAGCGAGAATCCCTTTCTGAGTTTATTATATATATACATATATATATATATATATATATATATATATATATATATATATATATATATATATATGGTGGTCCAAGTCGCCAGGCTCGATCTAAAATGGACCGTAAAATCGACGCCTGCACGTAGCAATCTAAACTTTTCGTCAAAGGTGTATTTCACAGGTCGGTTTTTTCTTCTAAAATTAGAAAGCGTAGTTCTCTTTCTGTAAAAAATAAGGCCAAGAAACTTGCCAGGGTCTACGGCGGGCAGCGACGCAGACGACGGGGTTCAGTAGCGGGGTATGTTTGGCGTTCGTATTGATAGATGGCGCCACCTCCTTATCGCGACGTCTCGCGACCACCGTTAGTTTATTAAAATGAACAAAATCTTTTTGAAATCTACCTTCGGTTAAAAAATAAATGCGGACAATAAAAGCAAAACTTTAAGTAAAAAAACGCGTCTGCATAACGGCGGCGCTTTTGCTGCCAACGGATTTCGTCCGCGTGTCGCCTCTTTCGCTGGTCGGCTACACCTTCGGACGCTGCTCCCGACGCCATCTATCAGTACGAACGCCAAACAGACCCCGCTACTGAACCACTGTCGTCTGTGTCCCTGCCTGCGTAGACCATCGCAAGTTTCTTGGCCTTAATTTTTACATAAAGAGTACTACGCCTTGTAATTTTACAAGAAAAAAATGGCCTGTGAAATACACCTTGACGAAAAGTTTAGATTGCTACGGGCAGGCGTCGATTTTTACAGACCATTTTAGATCGAGCCTGGTGACTTGGACCACCTCGATATATATATATATATATATATATATATATATATATATATATATATATATATATATATCTTTCTGGCTTTCTTCTCTTGCATCTCATTAGATAGGTCAGCCGAGGTTCAGGGCGGCTTTTAATAAAACGCATTGTTTGATTCCTTTATAATTACTTCTGTCATTCGTAGAGTGCTTATTTGCTGCTATAGCATTTCTAGGCTTCCGAAACTGCTAGATTGCGTGCTTCCGTTCATCCCGGCTTCACAGCCAATTGCAGCGAAAAATGATGAATTCGTGTATAACTATGGCACCTGGAACGTGTCTACGACTGGTGTGTTTGCCGCGTCCAAAAAGGTTGTCCCAGGATTTCCGTTTGGTAACATAATACTAGTGTGATGCTGTCGCCAGTCGTGATTTTGGCGTCGTCCCAGCAACGATGGTCGCTGGCTGGCCACCATAAATCTTTTGTGTGTTATTTCTCAAACTCAAACTCTCTATTTCTCTCCATTTGGAAAGGGGAGACGGAGAAAAAAGCAACTCAGTTGTTGCTTGACGAGCCTCTGCCTCCCCCACAGCAGCGAAAGAGGACAGCATGTGCACATACATAATGTTTTCACCATCACACTTATAGTACACAAATAAACAACATTAGGTGGGGGAGGGGGGAGGCGGAGAAAAAGTAATCGATCTAGCCAAATTTACAAATTCTTTCCTCCTTTCCTGTCCTGTATTTTCTGCTGCCGACAGCACCCTTGCAAGATGTTTGACAGGGCCATCAACAGAGATTAGATTAGAGCCAAAATGTAGGCGAGCCGGGATTATGTGGTTATTTTAACTCTTTCGCTCGTGGGAACGAAGGTTGTCTCTAGTCCCTTCTCAACAGTAGTTGCACGTTGCGGACTGTACGCCCGAAGCCTTCCATTAGATGTACTAAATTGCGTCCTTTCATAATTTTCCTGCCCGAGGCCCACGGAAGAATTGCTGAATATAAGAGGCCAACAAAGTGGCTTGGGCAACTCTTAGGTTTTTTTTAATAGAACCAGCTCAACATAAAAAAGGAGAGGAAACTGAAAAAAAAAAATAGGCGAACGCTGAACTAAGAGTTTACTCTATCTGTTCACCTAGTTCTATGCACAAGCATGACCCAAGTGTCTCAGCTCCAATCTGTCAACCACATAGGACGGACTTCTGTACATGAACTGAAGATGCTTGGTTATCTCCTGTAGTGCGCAAGGCATTTTAATCATCCGGGAGCAAAATGCGTTAATGGCTTGGAGAGGACTGGCTTCGGTCTTGAGCAGCTCTGTTGGCTCTTATCTTTGAACAAGTAGTGGACAATATAAAGAGCCGCATAATGTCACAAAAATATCCAAATGTCACAGATTTAATTATTGTATATCCGATATTTTGGTCACGCTTTTGCTACTACGTACAATTTATTAGTAAAATTCGTGGAATTTAAAAGGCAACTGAATTGAAAGAAAACGAAATCACAGAAGGCATTTGGACGATCACATTCTTGACCTTGTCATCTTTTGGAAATCTCTATCACTCTGACCAAGCGCATTTGCCCACGCGCCACGTTCAAGTGCATTAAAGTGGAATAAAGACACCCATACACCACCTTAGAGCTAAGAAACTATTTATTGGAGTATCCTCAACCTTTCTACAATACTATTTTCGTAAGCCTTGACTTTGATGAGGATGCTGGCAAAATGTGGTTCCCGAATTTGACCAAATGCAAAAAATTCCAACCTGTGGGCTTGACGTTTTCTCTAGAGCAAGACTCCGACCATTGCTCTACAATTGAGATATGTTAATGTAGAGTTCGGTTTAAGAGTGACATTTGTTTATTTAGTTGTTAGGAATAATTTGTCTATTTCGAAATATCCCGGCAACAAAAAAAAATTGTCGAAGATTCAGTAGTTTTCTAATCCCAACGTCGCATTAACGATACAAGTTAAACAGATAGTTACAAAAAGAGTCACAAAATCGCGAAGAGAACATCTCAGAAAAACAGAACCAATAAAAGAAAAATGTATGTTGACAATTAATGTATAAAACTTTTACACAGAAGCAATTGGGTGGTTAGAATACTTTTATTATATATTTGCATCGTGAGAACTCTCGTTTAATTAAAACAATTTTTGTGGAATAGAGTGTAATATTAAAAATACACGAGACAGCTTTGGACGGCATGGTACACTAAGCAAAATTAATAGGCATCAAGTATATTCACAGTAACTGCACATATCTGTTACCTAGCATTCAGTTAAGAAAGTTAACGAACCAAGAGTGTCGTCGTTGTTAGTATGAACAAGAGTTTGATTCAACTGAAAACCGTTTCTATTTAATTATGCGCGTGATTGCACTCACTCTTTGTTAAACGAACAAGCGTGCGTATAGTCAAGTAAATGTTCGGGCATAATACCAATACCGACTTTCATGTAACATGTATTTATGAACACATTTCTCGCACATTTCAAATGAATCCCCATAGTTCGTGTCACCTCAAGTCCAGATGCAGCCGACGGTACTAGCTGATGGGACCAGCTAGACAGCGTCGAAATCGCGTCATCACGGCGTGCGTCATGTTTTCTTTAAGCATTTCATCATCGCTGAACCAATCAAATATAAAAGACCCACTGACTTGCTCTTTTGACGTTGCTTGACTGGTCCCAATAGTTCGTAGCATCGGCTGCGTCTGCACTTAAGGTGAAAGAAAATGTATCATTTACTTCTAATGCTGAGCTTAATGAGGGCTTAAGGTTCGGGGGTGTTTATGCTTTGAGTCATAGGGATCAGAGAACAAAAAAGTCCATTCCCTACCGAGGTTGATCAGCCATGCCCACTTCGCCAATCATTACGCCGCAAGGTTCTGCGAAATTGGATAAAGTTCCTAGAGAAGAGTTTCTTACAAGTAGCGACAATCTTTGAAGCGCCGGCTGCGTGACAGTGCAGGTTTTTAGGAAGCGAATAGCGGCGCACAGCCGAAGAGTGAACTGAATGACGCCAATTTGTTCCAGCGGAATGTGCTTTGTCATTTGTATCGGTTGATCGTTACTTGTAAATAGAAGTGTAGATGGATGTTAGAATTGAATCTTGCACAGGAAGAATGATTTAAGGCATCATACTTCGTTTGAATTTGAATCTAGACGCAGCCGACGCTACGAGTTGATGGAACGAACCAGTCAGCGTCAAAAGCACGCCATCATGGTGTTCTTCATGTGTCTCCACGTGTTCTGCCATCGCCGAACCAACCATAAACACAAGAGGCCTAGTGAATCGAGCTTTTGACGTTCATTGATTGGTACCACTACCTTGTAGTGTCGGTTGCGTCTGGACTATGGCACGTGTTACCGATGAGGCGGCTTATTTGAGGCCTATGAATGCGTCATGTCGTCACTCAACGCCATATGGCTGAAGGCCGACTTCGAATTTGACAAGAGTTGAGCCACGGGTCCAAACTCCTGTACGACGCCATCAGCCATCACGATAACCCTATAAAATAGAACACAATGGTTACCTTTTTTACAGCAAGTAGATCAATAAATTAAGCAATGTTTTCAGGGACTCCACAATAGCGACTTGCACATTTAGCGTTTACTCTAAACGTTCGTTTCTTAGACAAGCGTATAAAAGATCCAGTAAATAGATGCATTCAGCTGTGCGATTCGCCTCGTCTCTTGTGGAAACTAATGTGTTGAAAATTACTTGATATATAGTCAGTGACAGGCTAAGAGTTCAGGGGAAACTCCTCCCACTCATTTCCACTTTAGTAGAGTTCTGGAGAGGAGGAGACATCCTCTCCAGAGTTCGCTTTGCAAAAGTGGAATGGGGTGGAGGAGCTTCCCCTGAACTCTTTATTTGTCACCAGCTAGAGTTACTCGTTACTTTACATAAACGATGTATGAAATAATGTCAAAGGTCATAGGACTATCACAGTTATACTAAAATTAGTCTTAAGTTACTTGCGTTAGGATCATCAAATAGGACTCCTGTTTCGGAAGCAATTTGGGAAAGAGTAACGTCGTTGAGGATTCTGGCTGCATTGAAAAAACTAATTTCTGTTGCTGCCGACTGTCAAGGGGTATACAGTGAGAATATGTTAGGGTTAGATAGGATTACTCTTTCCATAATTACGTTTCCTTAGCTTATGTAAAAGTTTTGCTGTCCTGTGTAGATTTCCAATGCACATAATATACTGGAACAATGCTGATGCCTGGTAATAATAAAAATATGCAAATTCGATTAACGATGTGACGCAAAATCTCACAGAAGAGCGTGTAAGGAACAAAACAAATCATGTTATAATTGCAATTCTGAAATTGAATTAGGAACGCTTTATGAAGTCGTAATTTGTAATGAGTGCAGCTCATCAGCTACTCACTGCGTTTTTTAGATAATAACAATACCGTATTTGCTCGAGTGATAGCCGCACAAATTACGACCAAAGATCCTTGCGTCTGCGTTCCTGCAGAACACGCATACCGCAGCCAACCATCCCGCTTTGCATAAAGAACGCAGCGAATAACGAGGGCTCGAACACGATTCTTCATAAAAAATGTGATCTGAACCAACAGCATTTTCGCGTGAAGACGTTGTGCCTCTGATCCATGAATCAGTGCCATTTTTTCCCGATGGCCCGGTAATTCTCCACTCTCGTCAACCGCGGGAAAGCGGACCGAGAAGCTTTCTTGATAAACGAGCTGGACTATTACTCGAGCAAAGACGGCAATATCTACTTCGACCCAGGAGGGGTGAGATGTACCAGAAGGGCCGGAGGCCCCTATCTCTCGTGCCTAAAGCACCGGAATAGAGCCAGGAAGCAATAAATAAATAAGTAAATATACATATCTGACTACTGATAATATACGACTGAGATAATTATGTACAGTGTGTCACAAAAGAAATGTACAGGGTTTTTTTTATCGCAAAAATAAACTAGGCATCGCCGAACGCTCATTATCCGCCCAAAGGTAGCGCTGGAGATCACAACCAGATGCCAAAGTTTCAGCCCGATTCAATACTTTAATCAAAAGTTATAAATGATTTTCCGAAAACTTCAAAGAAAAAATGGCGGCCGACGGAGTTTTCGAATGCATGGGGCTCTATGGCTCCAAAAAAACCGAAAACGGGCAAAAATGGGCTCCATTTTCCCATGAAAATTTTCCGAAAATCACTGATAACTTTTGAGTAAGGTATCGAATCGGGCTGAAACTTTGGCATCTGGTTGTGACCTCTAGCGCTACCTTTGGGCGGAGAATGAGCGTTCGGCGATGCCTAGTTTATTTTTCCAGTAAACGAAACCGTGTAATTTTTTTTTGTCGCACCCTGTATTTTGTTTCAGAGCGCAGCTCTTGGGCGCCCGTTTCCGGCTTGAGCGGCGTCGGCGTCGCCGTCGCCGTCGGCTAACCGAACGGTCACGTGACTCCCCGCAAGGTCATGCTGACCCCCCAGAGATCCCGTGACCCCCAGGCCACGTGACCCCCAGGCCACGTGACCCCCCTAGGCCACGTGACACCCCAGATCACGTGACTCCCCCGAGGTCACGCGACCCCCATCTCCCCCCCCCCCCCCCCGCGCCGCCGTCCCTCCTCAAGAGCTGCGCTCTAACTCGGCGTTACACGGGGTTGTAAACGGCTTTTTTCAAGCACCGCTCAGACGACTACGAGCAATAACAGCTTATAGATCAAGTTTGACACTCCGCTATCTGAGCTTGCAATTATCGGAAAGGGTACAGATGGGCTTCATGTTAGTGGTGACTGGAATATTTTAAACCTAATTTTATGCGTACCTTGACGGGAATTATCATATCCCTAACGATGTAAGAAAGGCATGGATGAGCTCCTGTTTTCCCGTCTCGAGCGAGAGCTTCGATACATGCGACAGACTGGTTCGGCGTTTCGGGCACCTCGATAGGTATCGCACATTCAAAAGACCTTAGAAGGCATGGAGCGCGTTCTGGAGTCCAGCTGTTCAAGAGACACGCCCTGCTTTCTAATTATGTCAACAGACTATAGACCTCTCCAAGAATATGGCTCGTGGCTGGTTCCATTTTCAGTGTCGTGCATATGGCGTTTGATTTTCTCGCTTTCGAAGCGACGAACATGCGCGTGCTGGGCTGACGACATCGCTCGCTAAGCTGAGGACTCGTGAAATTGGAATAGTGCATTGCCTTGCTGATGACATTTGTTTTTTAGCGTGTGCATTTTTTGTTTTTTACATCATTGTTTAAGCAGTCAAACCGGCTGTCAAGCTGATAGGGAACGGGCCACTCACATGTCGTAATCCAGTATCGTGTGTATACGGTGAGCCACGGTGATGACTGTGCAGTCGGCGAAGCTGCTTCGCAAGGTGGCTTGCACCAGGCTGTCCGTGTTGCTGTCCATTTGTGCGGTTGCTTCGTCCAATATCAATACTTTTGGGCGTCGAAGGAGTGCTCGTGCGAGAGAGACCAGTTGACGCTGTCCCACGCTGAAAAGATAGAATGATGAATTATTGACATGAAATAATTAGCTTCTGATTTTGATTTCGCTTCCACTTAAATCCCGAACGTTCATGCACCCCCGAAAGAGTACTGCCCTTATATATGTTTCTTTTTATCTATTCACCAAGGGTGGACGTTCATTCTGATACTAGCCTTCCTCTTAGCCTTCCTTCTTTCTTTTCTACGCGAGCAATTAAAAGCTAGTAAATAATGCGTGTTAACTCAACTAAGATGTCGGGATTGCATATGATTCACCATGAAATGACAAATAAGGTTTGTTCAAAGAAATATCAGATAGAAAATGAATTCCCTATGAATTTTATTTTTTAGTTTAACGTAGAGCATAAACTGATGAAAACAGCAGATCATGAATTTACATGTTCACGTATGTGCGCTTATTCCAATGAGTGAACGAGCGTTGTTCAGAAATTAATTACTTCACATTATTTTGTTTGGTAAAAATATGGTAACATCAAAATTTACAGGTTGAAAGATTGATGTATCCTGCGCATGCAAATCCGCGCAATTATAGAGTCGTCTCACAGGAGGCGCTCTTTTGTTTTATCGTAATAAGGCTTTCTGTGCATCACACACGCGTCTCGAATAAAGAACTGTAATTGGGTTCTTAGCGGCGGAGAGAAGAGTCTGTCATTCTCAACTGCCTCGTCTGCTGCGCATGGAAGTTGTACAATCGATAGGGGCATCACTAAATGATGTGCTCAAAGAATTAAGGCTTCAGAAAGCGAAGAAATGGAGCTGCACGATTGACCGTGAACTGGGCATCCTGCCACAGTTACAGGCCCAGAGATGCTGCAGCGTGCATTCGAAGTACCAAAAAGATAAACATTTCACGCGGCAAGTGAGCCGTCTTAAACTGGCGTCGTGAGATATTTATATTTTCTGGCCACTAAAGCAAAGGCCTATGCTTAGCACTGGTTTGAAAACGCCGAGAGCGTAATTCGCGGAGTAAGATCGTGGCTACAAAAGCAGGCAACAAGCTGGTACAGGAAGCATGCCTTCGCTTGTTCCGCGCTTTTGTACAGCTTGAAGTGGACGGACAATACGTAAACGTTAATGTCTGTACAGGAAGCATAGCAATGGCACTGTACAGGAAGCGAATTTATTTTTAATAATATCAGGGTCACAAAAGACTTTTCAGAGCACACCCTCTACCTGTGGCCATTATATTTATTTATTATATTTATTTATTTACATACATTGCGACCTCTATGAGGTCATTGCAGCATTGGTATAAATATAGAAACAAAGTAACAGTCAAACAATACAATATTCCCTTGAACACAACAGAAATGAAAAAGCGATTACGTCATGTGTTAATGAAAATGCATGGAAGAACCGCGCTAATAAAATCACCATAGGGAAGTGTACGTATTTGTCCATGAAGATTATTCCAAATTTCAATACTACGTGGAAAAAGCGAATATTTAAAGCAGTTAGTATGTGACTGAAAAGCAACAATATTTAATGAATAAGATCGTCCGGTGCGTGTACTAGTAGTATAATGAAATATATTTACTTCGCTGAATTCCACAATCCTCATTAACTAATTCTGTGTAACTATTTTGATTCTATGAACTGTTTGCCTTCTGGACAAAGGCTACACCCCAGAGATGAAAGAGTCCAAGGAGGGAGATAGATTATGGTCATACCTATTCAAAATAAACCTTACAGCCGTGGCCTGAATAGATTCAATGAGATTAATGCCTTCCTAAAATAACGATCCCATAGAAATCCGTGGTCGAACATTGTGATGTGGGACTAATATAGGCGGGATATTGCTAACAGCCACAGTCAGCGCAGACGCGCATTCAAAAGGGATACAATAAATGAAAGTGACGTTATATCTTAGTTTACTTTTGAACGGTATATTTTAATACGGGAGTAAGTCAATAACGTTTCGGAGCAGAGTGGGAAATCTCGTAGCGGGCAAGGGGTGGCGCTACAGAAGCAGGCTTCGCTTAAGAAGCCGGCAGAGGACGGACGGATGGACGTCACTTTGCCCGCTGAGTTTCGGTTTGAAGTCGCGTTCGAGTGTTATATTCTTCGCCCCTTAGCACCGACTGCGAACGTTTTAATTAAAATTTCACAGCAGAATTGGCCGCTATTGAAAACGAGCGTGAATTCGTCAACTACATTACGCCACTACAACGAAAATTTATACAGTTCATTAACACGTTTTAGTTATTTAACTAATAACCTATTTCGCCCCTTTACTGTAGTAGCTTGCCATGACCACCATGGCCACACTTTCACAGCCTCCCATAGGAATTTGTTACAGGTCACTAGACTCCCAAATTGTAATGGAACTCTAGTTATACCGTCGCTGGATTAATACTGGATACGCTGGGAGTGTGCCGTCTGACGAAAACGACATCGGACAGGTTTGTATGTCTCAAACATTACTGAATAACTTCCAGTCTATATTTTCCGCACTGGTTAACTTTTCGTTTATAAAGCGTTGTTCACGCGCAGCTTCATGAAGCCTAGATGGTAACAACCTCTAATACGTATCAAGGATAACAAAAAGGAATTCTCGACACCAATTACTTCCCATTCTTCACATGAATTATGAACCCACTTGATCATAAAAGCTAAGTAGGTTTCTGATAAAGTGAGAAAGGCAGTAACTCGCCTGAGGCTTGCTCCTCCGTCTCCAGTCTCCAGAAGCAGCTTGTCTGGGTGCGCTGACACAAATTCCGACAGATGTGCCTGCTCCAGGGCCTTCCACAAATCATCGTCGTTGTGTATTCCCGTGGGGTCCAAATTGCTGCGCAAGGTGCCTCTCACTAGATAAGGGTTCTGTGATAGAAACATAAAATTTGTTTCTCAGTTGTAAATACTTTTTGTATGAAAACAGGTGTTCATGTACTAACTGTGCCCAAAAATCTACTAATCTATAAACCATACGTAGCATCGGGGCATTGTCATCATCATGCATGAATTCTAAAAGAAAATATTCAAAAATATCTAAATGAAAAAAACAACAAATAACTGTACGCATCAAAATGAAGAAGTGTTGTGGCATACTTAACCAGTCATTAGGAGAGACGCAGTTCTAATCCTGGCGGCGCCAAAACGTTTTGTATTTCGGCAGCTTCGTAAGAGTTCTTTCATTTGATCAGTGCGATTGATCCCTCTGCGTATTTTGATAATTCATAACAGCTCTATACATTTAGAAACACTCTGAACAAACAAATATACATCTCAATTATTTGAACGTGTCATCTAAAATTGAACTAAGATGGTACCTTAGTTCATCGAAGAGGTGAACACAGAGATCATCGTGCGGAAACAACGCTGAAGTTTCCGCTCATGCAGCAGAACGAAGGCTGGCGATAAGAAAACGCTGAGTATCCTCTTATCCGCGTTTTCGCATTGCCAGCCTTCCGTGTGCTGCAAGATCAGACAATTTTAGCGCATTCTCATGTTTCACGCATTCTTAAAGTCTTCCTAAAATAGACTGATTTATGTGTTTTCGATTACGCTTAACAGGTTTCTAATTGGAAGCCTATGCTTATTTTATCTCATTAAAAGGTAATTAGAAAATAATTTTAATTATTTTGCTAGTTAGCGAGTTTTGTGCAGTCTCTTAATTCGGCGTGGTTACCAGTTTGTTCCCGAAAATAGATATTTTCTCAGCCACACTATTAGTAGGGACGTTTGAAAGTATGCGGAGAAAACCCGATGTAATCACTAAACGTAATGCCCTCTTATCAATAATCATCACACCACAGGCTCCCAGACGTTCGCTGCCGTCCATTGCATTAACCCGAATGAAAAATTCCTTTATTTCAAAAGATCCTTGAATGTGCATTCACTCTAGAGATGTATCGCTTACTTGGATTTTTCCTATTAAATCTCCTTCCTTTATGAGTGGGGTAACATATTTATTGCTATCCCTATCATGCCATTGAAAAAAACATTAAATTTATCCTTGTGGGAAATAATCATACGTAAATGAAGCTCGCGCCGGAAAATATTGATGAACATATGAAACAATCACTGAAACACTCCAATAAAACGTGACATTGACCAAGAGCATTTTTTTCTTTGTAAATGCAGGTCTTTCAGACAAGGACGACAGAAAAAAATTCTTCAGTAAACAGAAAATAATTTTCAATGATTTGACTGAAGTGCGGTATCACAAAGCATACTACAAGTGTAGCGGTGCGTTCCCGGTGGGACCCACAGAGGGGTTTACCAGACGTGTTCATCTGAAGTTTATGAACAGGGGAAAACCGATGGCCTCTCGGTTTTCCCGGTGTTAATAAACTTCAGATGAACACGTCTGGTAAAAACCTCTGGCGGTCACACCGGGAACGCACCGCTACATACTCCCCTCCAGTGAGGAGACGAACGCTTCTTTAGCGACGTCCCATGACTGCTTGGGGAAAATTTGTGGGTGATGTACAACGGCGAGTAGTAGCTTGCGTTGCAATATCTTCGCTGTCGAAGCGCACTGGCCTGTAAACCTGTCGTCCCGACCGTGTCCTAGTATGTGGTTGCAATGGTTTCATGGAAACGGTGTGTGAACGGTCGAACAAAGTTCTAAAAGATTGGTGGTCCTGTGAGGTCGACGTAGCTGCTGACGACTTTTCTTGTTGGTCCAAATCCACCACCTTTTGGGATGGATCAGGTGGAGCGAGGTCTAAATGAGCTGGCTTCACCCGATCCAACGTTACCATCTCCTGCCGTCCGCTAATGTCCAAAGTCATGGTCTTTGACGTTCTTCGCAGCACCTTGTACGGGCCATCGTAGGGTGGTTGAAGAGGCTTCCGCACGGCGTCATGTCGCACGAAGACATGAGTGCCGGTCGCCAAGTCGTCGCTGATGAAAGTAAAGGGGCGTCGGGCTTGGCGAGGTGCCGTGACGCGGAGCTGCTTCATGGCCTCTCGTAGTTTGGTGGCGTAACTCCAGGGGTCAGGACAGGTATCGGTTGGTGCCGATACAAAACAATTCACCTTGCAGCCGGAGCGTGGTTCGGTAAACCAGCTCAGCTACGGTGCGGCCGATGTCACTTTTAAGCGCCGTACGTATGCCGAGAAGCACGAGTGACAGCACCTCGCCAAGCTCGGGCCCGTCTGCTTTCGTCAGCGACGACTTGGCGACCGGTCCTCATGTCTTCTTGCGACATGACGCCGTGCGGAAGCCTACTCAACCACATTGCGATGGCCCGTACAAGGTGCTGCGAAGAACGTCAAAGACCATGACTTTGGAAATTTGCGTACGGCAGGAAATTCTAACTTTAGATCGGGTAAAGCCAATTATTTTAGACCTTGCTCCACCTGATCCATCCCCAAAGGTGGTGGATTTGGACTAACCGGAAACGTCGTCAACATCTACGTCGACCTCACAGGACCACCCATCTTTTAGATCTTCGTTCGACCGTTCACACACCGTTTCCTTGAAACAAGTGCAACCACATACTGGGACACGGTCGGGACGACATGTTTACTGGCCAGTGCGCTTCGACAGCGAAGATATTGCAACGCAAGCTACTTCTCGCCGTTATACATCATTTACAAATCTTCCCCAGGAGTCATGGGACGTCGTTGAAGAATCGTTCGTCTCCTCACTGGAGGGGGAGTATGTAGCGGTGCGTTCCTGGTGGGACCGCCAGAGGTTTTGACCAGACGTGTTCATCTGAAGTTTATTAACACCGGGAAAACCGAGAGGCCATCGGTTTGGAAAGAAGAAAGAAGAGGAACTCGGGCAGGAAAAAAACAAAAAACGAGTGGCCGGAGCGGAGAAGGAACGACCTCATCCACGAGCTATGGAGCTATCCAACGCCGGTCCTAGGTTTAGACTCTTGCGATTTAGTAAAATGTTTTAGTTCCGTTTATCGGCTGTTTTGTGCCGTACTTGACCCGTATGCGGTGTGAACATGTCAGGACGAACGCCTACCTCAATGAAAACGAGTGCGGTTCTACATTCTGCGTGTGATATTCAGATACTATATTTCTGCAACGATTGCAAAAATATTGCCTTCTTACTTTTTTAATATTGAAATATATGTTTTGTCGTCAAGAACCGCACGAGCATAAATGTTTTGGGGAACGTTAGAACACTAATTAGACAAAGAAATGGCGTCGCATTCCGAAATGGCAACCCCAAACACTCAGAAGCGAGATACAGCACCATCACTATAAGTAATGATAATGCGCGACTTATGTCTATCCAAATCTAAACAAAACTTGCGCATACTGTTAAGTTCCTGTAAAAGCCTGCGGATGCGAGAAATATAACAGATCAAAAGTCACTATCAGCAAATCTGGCTGATAATGAAATACTTGGCGGAAACGTCCTTAACACAGCCCCATTTTTATACTGGGGAAGTTTTGCGTGACGTTCCCTGCGTTACATGAATTACTTGGGATAAATTCATGTTAGAGGAAACTGCCTGAAAATAACCATATATAACACATTGGGCGTAAAAGAAAAGTACGTGTGCTAGGTATTTTAAGCACGATATGTACCGGGGCTTATTTATGAAGCAAGATGACGAACAACGTGGCCATGCAAGGAGAAACTTCGCATGACGGCGTGTTCTGAATTTCTAATCTTTGGGAAACAAGGTAAACCATTTTGCCTATTACAGAAACTGACGTAAAAATAATCTCGGATTCATCCTTTTTATTACTTCACTCTAATTAAATTTAGGAACGTCACGAAAATATAATATCGAATTGCGATAAAGACGGAGTTGCCAGAAATGTAGATGCACTTATTCAAGTACCAACTCAAGCATGCTGGCGGTCAATTTGTTCTCGCACCTAAACCAAGTTTTACGCACATTCGCTCTTTAAATTAGATGGCAATAAAACACCATCTATATATGTCTTTGGAGTCAGCGTGCTGTCGATCAATCAATGATACATTGTTTGCTACGTGGTTCACATTCAAACTGAATATAATGCATGGGGCAGTGTTGTATACTTCACCTCCTTAGCATGAGATGTTCTGCTGGGTTGAAAGCTTGGATGCTTGTTTTTTTTTCTTCGTAAAGCGTTACATGTAAACATTTTAAGAGATCAAAGGTACATTATTAGGGTCTGACCTGGGGAATGACCGTAAGTGAGGAACGCAGCCTGCGCAGCGGCACTGTGCCAATATCGATGCCATCGATGCGAATGTTGCCACTCGTAGTTTTGAGTATCCGTAGTAGCGCCAGCACTAGGGAGGATTTCCCGGCCCCTGTTCTTCCGACAACCTGACCTATATGATGAAAAAGCACATTATGTTGTCCATGTGTTACTTGTTCACATGACGCTTTTTTGCTAAGTACTTTGACTGACAGCCGTTCAGTTTAATATGGCATGGTAGACGTGCAAATTCAAGCTATGTTTTGTATATCCTTCGCAGGACATTGCATGTTCATGAACTGTTTCAGCGAGATATAGACGTTTCTTCTTTAGCTGACAGAGCATTTAATTTCGTTTCAACGCATAGTTATGGCGTTGAGAATTTGTTGTTACAGTCGGTAGTTTTAGGGATTACTAAAACAAATAGTCCTTCTTTACCTTTAGTTATCGCAATCGATTCTGGTTAAACAGGAGTTAAAAAGCATGCCTTAGATTATGATTAGAATCTATGTTTATAAATTTAGGCTTAATTACCAATAATACGTGTAATGTTATATTATATGCGTGGTATATACGCCAGCAGTCTCAAGACGAAGGAGATGTTCGGAGCGAAAACGAAACCCTTTGTGGAATTTCTCATTTTATGTTGAATGAAAGCATTTTGGCTCTTACCACGGGGAGAATTTGTGTTAGCACGTGGATATGAGCTTGAATAGTCACTATATATATTGTAGTGCAGTCAACTGGTATAGTCACTGACTGCTTAAGAAAGGAAGGGTGTGGTGCGTCCTCGTAATCTTACTATTATTCTGTAGACAACGCGATGGCGCCATTGCTGGATAAGAACGCCAAAGAATGTATCACTCATTAAAGGGGCAGTGCAATGATTTTAATGTTGAAATAATTGGCAGTTTGCATTTTTTATATTGTTTATGCAAGCCCAAGTGACCAAAAACGCGTCACCTTTCCCCGAAAAACTGCTATTCTGCTGCGTAATCGCAAAGCAAAAAACGAATTATTTGCCGATCTGCAGCCGCCTGTCGGGGTTACGGGAACTAAAATGACGGCGTCTCTGGGGGATACGCGGAAGTCAACAAAACCTGTCCCCCTCCGCTGCTACACTCGCCGTCAGCCCCGTGGCGAACCGTCCTTTGTGTCGATCGCTCGCCGCGACCTTCGACGAGGCTAATCCTTTAAAAGTCGACAATCGCGGAGGAAGCGGCTGGAGTCTCTGAAGAGAGGACCCAAGGGGAAACCACGTGAACCCCCAGAGTACGTCACTCGAAAGTCGACGTGGAGAGTTGAGAGGCACTTTGACCTTCGATTTGTTTCATTTTTTTTAAATAAGAACTAGCGCTCGCAAGAAAATACGGTTTTCTGCTTTTCGTTCCATAGGTGACGCAGATTAATTTCCGCAGTTAATTGGCCAAAGTCTGAAAATTGTTGCATAGCCCCATTAAGCCCGAACACAAAAGGAACAAGATAACGTATACCGACTCTGTAAAAAACGTTCTTTTGAAACGTTAAGGAAAATGAATATAATAAGTTGAATGTTATCCGTGCGGCAGAAGCATGCGTGCCAGGATAAACCCGTATTCTTTATTTGTGTACATAGGTATGGACTCATAAGGAGCCAAACAGGCTGAAGATCTACTGCAGTATTTTCAATGTTTTTACTGTAGCTGAAAAAGACCGACCGATTGATCGATTGATTGCTTGAGTGATAATAAGCAACTCCCTTTAGTTAATTATACAGTCAGTGGTTATAGATTGCTCTTAAAATTCCCTATGATGTTCCAGTCATTATGTTTATACACAGATTCAGGTGATTTCAACACGTTGTAAAGCATTTCAGGTACATGCAGGATCGTCGATAATTATTTTTGCAAACTTAATTATATCAAACACGTTGTGTACCTTGCTTTAGTTTGTGAGCGTACACCACATGAATAAACCGAAATAATTGCAGTAAACAAGCCTAAGTACCTAAAAGATCTTTGTAGAAAGCAGCATTTAAGCGACTTTCTGACTGTGTTAAAGCTCAGAAGTGTTACACGATCATTATGCCATAAACAGGAGAAATGCATCAATAAAGCTACCTTTTGGCAGGGTTCAATTAAGAGTGTAATTCCTTCAAGACATTGGAAAGGACCCTGGCCTGTAGGATGCGCAGTAAGTTCTCGAATTCCACCCGACCATGTGCTGGCCAATTATTATCGATATGTTTTCCATCCTTCAATTTGAAGTTCTTACTACCGCTTCCTGCTTGGCGTCATCCTGTAAATATTGTCAACATAATTATGAAAATAATGTCAATTCTTTGTGAGCCTACTGAGACAACAAACTCACATACCTCTTCGGAGCTCAGTGTACCGCAATCCACGCTCAAAGCAAACCAACAATTGTGGTCCGATGAAGATCACCAAGTTCAAAGACACAATGGTTTGTGGCATCTGTGGTTGAATGAAAGTGTCCTTATTTTTTATAATAAAAGTTACTTCTATAACACCGGCAGAAATGAGTAACTAAAATAGAGAAACAAATTTTATATAACAAAATCGATCAAAATGTAGATAGTCGCAGGAGAAATTTACACCCGTACATTCGCTTGACACTCTCCTATACTAATGTCTAGAATTCGAAAGTCATCTTCTGGCTCTTCCTCGTCTCTTGAACTTTGGTGCTCCACCTCTTGGTGCTCCACCTCTTGAACTGTCTTCTCTTTTGCCAACAGCAGGCGGCGACATGATTTTTCTTCTGCAGATTCCGCAGGTTTTACCCCAGGCTGGGCATTTTCTTGGCCTCGTGGATGCTGTTGCAGAAACCGCATCGACGAGTTTGTCTGCGCTTCTATTGTTGTGTTGTTGGCCTGGTTGTTTCTTGAGAACAGGACCCACCTACACAAGGGTTTTCCCAAGCGCTGCTTTTGCTTGGCACCAAGTTCTGCGCCTTGCAGAAGTCGACAGCTTTGTCCAAGGTCAGCTCTTTTCTCGAGCAGGCGTTCCCGTAACTTGGTGTCTGCAGTTCCATACAACAGCTGGTCCCGAACCATGGAATCCTTTAGGTCACCGAAGTTACCCGTCTGAGCCTTGAGCTGGACGTCCCGAAGGAATTGTTCAAATGGCTCTCCTTCCTGCTGATGTCGCGCTCGAAACACGTATCGCTCATACGTTTCGTTTTTCTTCGGCGTGCAGTACTCTTCGAACTTACGCACGATCAGATCATAGTCTTCTTGCTCGTCAGGTGCGAGCTGAAACGTGTTGTAGACGTCAATCGCTTCCTGTCCAGCGACGTGCAGGAAAATTGCAGCCTTCTGAGCTTTCGTCCGCCCACTTGCTGTTGCTGTTGCTGCAGCAGTTGCCTTGAAGTAGAGCTCAATACGTTGCCGAAATTTTTTCCAATTCTCGGCAGCATTTTCCGAAGGACGAGATGCTCTGGAGGGGGCAGATGTTCCATCGTGCAGCAGATCTCCACGTTTAGGCTTTTCGGCTTCGAACACTTCTGACACCATGTTTCGGATATGAGGCGTCGCTGACGTGGATTAGAACAACACTGAAGGAATTTTATTGAATCTTCGTCTTTGTCAGTCTGAGCCCTGGCGCGTGGCTAAGCCACTGCCGATACAGACATCAATCAGTTGGACTCATCTATAAAAAATGTTTGTCAGAGCCATTTAAGATGTGTCACAATGAAACTTGGTGTACAACTTTGTCTCTCTGAATTTTGTATTCCATCGAGTTTGAACGCTGGAGGAAACAAAAGCTTCGTGACACTTGGTGTATCAAAAATCAGTCATTTCTGCTGTGTGAGTGTTCTGATAGGTTTGCTGGTGATTTCAGCAGATTATCTTTTTTAAATCAGGGCATTTTATTATAAAGTCCTTTTCCGACTGTATAAGATGGTAACTTTTTACAAATATGCACAAGGTTTTGAAACAATATATCAACAAAAGTTTTCATAAGAGTAGAGTAAAATCTGCATAATGAAAATTAAAGCAAAGTTATGATAATTTCTTTCTCCTTTAATTGTTTTCTGGTTCTAAATATTTGCAATGATCAAGAAGTGGTCGCCCTTTGTACAACGTTTAGTAAGTGCAATGCAACGTCCGTTGCCTCGACTTGAGTTATTTCGGGATACTCTTGCGCTCCTAGGACCTTCCTTTCCAAAGTGTAGGGTTGCGCTCTTAAATGTATATACTTTATTTAAAATTCTGAAGGATAATAACAATTATAAACTGTCTCGAGCCTTTATATTTAGTCTATGTAAACCTCAATATCTTGAATTGCATGAATTGGTGACATAAAACGTGACACTCGTTTTTTTTTTGCATTCAAAGATTAATTATGTACAAAAAAGTCTAGCTACCTCAGCACTTTAGGGAAGTCCTCAAATTGAATTATCTTTATAGCTAAATTTAGTTCAGTCAAGCTAGAACATTGTCAGATGAATAATATTTTTATAATGGGAATGTTTCTTACATAAAAATGTATTCATGGACTGTATACTGATTGGTTTGGTTTTCCTCACAATCTCATTTTGAACTTACGATATTCGAAAAACTGAAATCGGAGGGCAGATACTTCATTTCATAAGAATGCTTCGTTTGTCCATTCATTTTTATTTTTTTGTACTGTGTTTTTATTTTTTGTGCAAAATTGGAGATTTACATATGTTTCATCTGTGGTGTCTCTAACCCTGCTCAAGAAGGGCTACATAGTAAAATTCATTCGCCGGCTTAAGTCATTCAAACTTAATGTTATTAGCGAAACATATTTTAGCATCAAAGTATAGCGGCCTACAAAAATACCAAGCTCTGAGGAACCACCCACCGACAGAGACGCGCTTAGAGCTAGACCGAGGCCACTGGATGATGCGCTGTCGCCACCGGAAAGGTTCCATAACATGGAAAGGATCGAGGCCAGGACTACAGCAAAGCCGCAGAGATTTCCAAGAGTCCGGCTGAATCGATAATAGGCCAAGAATGTGGCGTAAGGCTTCAGATGGTAGTCCGTCAGGTGGCAGAAGTGATTACAGAAGCGCTCCACAACTCCGTAACTTCGTAAGCTGCTGAGGGACTCCAAGGATTCGGTGACGTGTTGGAGTGTCCGCGAAAATCTGGTCGTCTCCAGGAACCTCGCCATGTTGGCCGCTCGTAGGATCAGCATCTGTGCAAACCGGCACCACTTTTTCAAAACGCGACGCTAAAATTTTCACGAATATTTTTTTCAACTACAGGTGACTGCGATATATTTTACAATTGATAACGACGTTTAGTATTTATCACAAAATAAAACAATGCAAATACAGTAGCGGCCACTTGGAAGCAGCACATTTAGCAGGCCTCTCAATTTCGAAGTCCAAAATTACATACCTGATAATGAACACGCTGAATTCGTTTCGCAAAAAAAAACAAAGTTTTTTTTTTAGCTGAACTTAAATGTGGTAATATTATAGAAGTAGAAAGAAACTGCGGCTATTATATTTTATTTTACATAACAGGCTCTTTGTCATCTGTAGCGTGGTTTATGAGCTCGTTACTGTGTGACGTGCTGAACGCACGAATGTTCACAACGCTACTGGTTGGAGCTGAGCTAGTTGGTTCATATTCTTCAGTGGTGCCAGCTGAACTCTAATGAACACAAAGATAGACAACTTCTGGAATGTGAACTTTATTGAAGCGTTCTCCTTCCTTCATCACTATCAGTGTTTACAACCTAGATTGAAGCCCTATTCCTCTTTTTTTTCCAAACTGTATAACATCCTGTTCTTCTACTTCTATTCTTATTTACAAACGTGGAGCTCCTTCGTGTCCTTCAGGATCCCCGCAGAAACAGATTTTTCGCTGGTGCAGCCCCAGAGAAGGGGCACTGACGCATTCATCTTCTTTTAATCGATGGTCAACGCTCCAAGGATTTCACGTTCAAGTTTTTCTTTGTTTTTTCCCAGAACCTTGACGTTTGGCAAATTTGCCATGCACTTGCATTCTCGACAACAGACTGGTAGATGTCCCCCTGCTGAGATGTTCCAATGAAGTAGCATGTTCCCTTGTTCGGTCATTGATGCAACGACCGGTTTGGCCTATGAAGCAGTAATCGCATGATAAGGGGATGGTTATGTATTATCCTTTTTTCACACAACGCGTACTTTGTTCGGCGAGTACTCGCAGCCCGCATGGTAGGTGTCGATGATTACCCGGTGATTAGCGTGAATGTGATTATCCTAGCTCTGCTCGTTCATCTTGCGACATCGCCGCGCTCTGAAGGGAAGGCGGCGCAGGTTTTGGGTCCGGCCGAGTTGGTTCTACCGAAACACCGAAGGACAGGTCAGTGCTTTGCTGCCCCGGCCGCCGGCGCGCCAGAGATGCAGGCTGCTTTCGAAAGTGTCACCAAATCAACACAACATCCGTCACAACACAGACGACATGCAACAAGTGCCACGGAGAAACTCACTTGTAATTCCGAATTCTCTTCTATAATTTTGCAGCGGTTCTTCTTAGCATACTTGATCTAGGTACTCTGGCTGCGTCTTGTCATAATAAACAGGTAAACAGTCGCACAGTTTCGAGGAACCGCTCCGTTGCGGAAAGGCATCGGGGAAAATAGAGATAGCAGACGACACGAAACGAGGTACGTTCCTTGGGAACGTCGAAGACGCGCAGAGACCGGGCTCGCGCGTTGCCATGGCATGGCGACGTCACTATCTGCGCCACCTCCCATTGGCTCCGCTCTTCTGCGGCGAGCGAGCGGCTAAGCTCTGAACCGTGCAAGGAGCGGTTGGCATGGCAACGCCGTACGGCGCGCCGCTGAAGCCGAAAGCTGGTTCTGGTCGGCAGCCCGCGGCGGCCGAGCGTCGCGCGGCAGGCCTCCGCGACGCCAATGGTCGTGCCTTAAGGGCCCTGCAACAACTTTTTGACTGGTTTTTAATTTGTACCGAACCTGAGCGCACTGAACGTAGTAACTTAATGAAACTTTTCTTTTCTCAAATTTCGCGTTATTTTAAAAGTTATAGGCAAATTAGAATTACAAAAACAAGCAAAAAATAACCTCCTTCATGACGTCGTAGGTCCTGGCTTGAGTGGCCGTGAACTAGAGGAGGGGTAGTGAGCTCATCGAGCGTTCACGGCTGCCGCACTCCGTGTCGACGGCTCGAGAGGGCGCCACTAAAGCATGTGTTGGATAGGCTGTATGAAGCGGGCGGCCAGGCGGCTCGCATTGCATTTGCTGCGCGATTAAAGACTATTTCGGCATAACACTTCATTGGCCTCAAACGACAGCAAACACGGGGTGAAGATCAGTTCAGAACGGGAGCCACTTCGCGCTGCCATACCGCCAAATGGGCAAATCGCCAGCAAGGCCCGCGCCGAAGGCCTTCGGAACGCTCGGAACCGGTCGGATCCTTGAGCCGGTATACGACCGCAGCGCCGCCGCGTACACCCGGCACCTTTCTACGCTCGCCGTTCGTCGGTGTCTCATCCCACTAGCCCTTTCTAGTATGCGCCGTTTTTTCCGCCGCTTGGTGGCGGGTATGTCGACGGGTCATTTCTTGTTTCCGTACTTTATAAACTGCATTTGTTTCTTTTCTGATCTAAAATACTGAACAAAAACGACTTTCATACATAATTGAAACGGTTCGCGACACTTATATTTTGTATCTCGACTAAAAAAAAGCTTTTAGCGGCTCTGACCAGTAGTAAGGCCAGGACCTAAGACGTCACATATCGCGCGCTTTCGGCAACGCGGGTCGCCCTCGTAGGTGGAGGAGGTTTCCGCGTCGTCCGGTTAAAATATGACGCACTGATATTTAGTTACTCTCTCCGTGCCCGCTGGCTTGCCCGAACCCCAAGAGACGTGGAAACCGCAAAAAAGGTAGACGCTTAAATATGATTGGAGGGCCCCCGCAAAAAAGGTAGACGCTTAAATATGATTGAGGGCCCCTTTTTGCGGTTTCCACGTCTCTTGGGGTTCGGACAGGCCAGCGAGCACGGAGAGGGTAGCTAAATATCAGTGCATCATGTTTAACCGGACGACGCGGAAACCTCGTCCACCTACGGGGGCGACCCACGGTACCGATAAGCGCGAAAAATGTGACGTCTTTGGTCCTGGGCTTACTACTGGTCAGAGCCACTAAAAGCTTCTTTTTAGTCGAAATACAAAATATAAGTGGCGCGAACCGTTTCCAATATTTATAAAAGTAGTTTTTGTTCACTATTTTAGACCAGAAAAAAATGCAGTTTAGAAAGTACGGAAAGAAGAAATGACCGGTCGACTTACCCGCCACCAAGAGGTGGAAAAGGTGGCGCATTCTAGAGAGGTGTAGTGGGATCAGGCACAAACGAGCGGCGAGCGTAGAAAGGTCCCGGATTTACGCGGCGGCGCTGCGGTGGCATGGACTGGAAGATCCGACCGGTTCCGAGCGTTCACAAGGCTTTCCGCGAGCAGCTTTGGCTTGCGGTTTAGCCTTTGGCGGTATGGCAGCGCGAAGTGACTCCCGTTCTGAACTGATCTTTACCCCGTGTTGGCTGTCGTTTGTGGCCAATGAAGTGTCATGTTGGATTAGTGTTTAATCGCGCAGCAAATGCAATGCAAACCGCCCTGGCTGCCCGCTTCATACAGCCTAGCCAGAACATGCTTTAGTGGCGCCCTCTCGAGCCGTCAACACAGAGTGCGGCAGCCGTGACCGCTCGATGAGCTCACTACCCCTTCTCTAGTTCATGGGCACTCAAGCAACCAAGGACGTCATGAAGGAGGTTATTTTTTGGTTGTTTTTGTAATTTATATTTGCATAACTTTTAAAATAAAGCGAAATTCGAGAAAAGAAAAGTTTCATTAGGTTACTACGTTCAGTGCGCTCAGTTTTGGTGCAAATTAAAAACCAGTAAAAAAGTCCTTGCAGGGCCCCTTTAAGTGCTGCGCTCCCAAAGTGGATCGGTGATCTCTCGGGGGCGGCCGTTAATACGAAATTCTGCTTACACTTTTCGTGAAATGACAATTGCGTGCCCCATTCCAGGTAGGCACGTTTAGAATTTGATTTATACAAGACGGCCGCTTCTTGTATTTCTACATGACATATTTTTAAATAATATATGGTAAGCCGGATGTCTAAAATACCCCATCACAATATGACGTCACGTGATATAATGTTGCTACGTGACACACTGACTTTAGGGTTATGTATGCAATATAGCGTCTAGACGTGCTCCACTGTTTATACAACTTTAACCTGTGTTTCGGTCAAGTGTAACGTTCAAGCGTATCGTGTCGCTTTTTTTGTAAGTCCTAGCCCTATAACACATTCTGTGTTAATTGTTTCGGTCAAGGACAAGTCAGTTATCTACTATACAGAACATATCTTTTAGAGATTTGGGGTCATCTACGTTTAATTCACAATTGTTACGTACCATACCGATACCAAAGGTCACTAGAGCACCCGACCCCACAATCATGATCAGAGGTGCCTGAATTCCGGCTGCTAATGAGCTTGGCAACCGTCAATAATGTAGCCTGGATGAGCTGCTTTCCAAACAAGTACAACCTGGCGTCTACAGCTTCCAGATCCACAGCAAATCTGTTGAGAATTCTTCCGCGGGGATTGGTGTCACAGAAGGACACAGGGCTCAAGAGGACATGGCTTAACATCTCATCGTGAAGATGCACGGAGAGCTTCCTACTGCCAACGGCCAGCAACAGTCCGCCCACACTGCGGAAAAGCACTGCGAAGATAAGATGAACAAGAAAACACCCCATATATAACACCTGACACCCCATAAAAAACAACAAACAACGCTCTCCAGCCTTTAACCCTACCATGTGTAATACCCTTAAGAGACTTTAATGTTTAATAAAAGATGATGATGATGAAACAGCTCCCCTAGTTTTCAAATAAGACGTCAACACATATCAGTGCAGGTGAGTTCATTCATTTCCTTTATGATTACAAAGAAGCCATATTTCGCACGTCATATCTCCAGAATGCGCATCAAAAACATAAGCAGTAAAACCGAACATCTCCGAATGGTTGCGATGGTAACCTCGCGCGACGCCCGTTTTTGTTGTTCATCTGTTTGGAGCTTTGACATGCGTTTGTTGGCTACTGCATAACTGTTTTAAACTTCAATGCTAAAGTGGGCAATGAGATTGTGGGTGACACCGTGCTAAAGCTTATGGTGTATTCACTTGAGATTAAAGCGGCACTGACACCCGAAAGGTCGTATTTTTCTTGTTGACAAAAACGATGGAAGTTGTAATCTGAGCAAAAAGTAATACCACAACAGGAAAAATTATTGCTTGCGCCTTTCTTATTTTTGGCGCTTTGCTCTCCCTGTTCTGACCTCCTCGCTTCCTTTTTGTTAGTGACGCAATCAATTATATGTTTTAAGGGCTTTTGTAAGCGACATGTCTATAATATGTATTAACGGCATTCGCAAAACAAGTTTTTCAGCGCAATTGCGAATGCACTACGCCCCCTCCTTTTGAAATATCGAAACTCGGAGTTCGGAAGTGACGTCGGCTCCTGGTTTTTCCTTATTTCACGAAAAACATGGCGGCGCTCGGCACCTATAAGAGCAACGATGAACGGGGAGTTGGAAAATCGTGCGAAGTTCTTTATGTTTGGTAGACTTAACTCAAGCCTTGGCCCTTTTACTTCGTGTGATGTGACCTGCTGCGGCAAGTTCGTCGGAACGACACCACGCTCCCGATCGAGGTACCCTTTGAACCCCCAACGCTCTAGAGACGCTTGGGCTGACCTGATAATCGTAGTCATGAAAGTGATGAGAAAAGTAGAGGACTTTGATCCGGAAACCCTCCAGTAGTCCTGCAGGAGGTGCAGCTAGCCAGGCCGCCTTTACTAACGCCTTCTTCGGGAACTTGCGCAGCGTACTTTCGGTTGCAATTCCGCCGCGGGGAGGTCTTTTATGCAGCAACTGCGCGCTCACGTTGCTCACAAAAATGCACTATGCGTACTCTTCGAAATTACACCATCTGAAAAAATGTGAGAGCGCTGAAAGGGCCCTAAAAAGAGTTCAAATTCGAAGGTGAAGCGTCGTCTGCTCACAGCGATAGGCGCCACGCACGAGGAAGCGCGGTTGATATACGGGCGAACACGGCACTTCCGGTTAGGCGATAGATAAACTAGAATTACAGGACGACCCAATCCTTGACGTCACTGCAGTGACGTTGATTGCGCAATATTTCAAATGCGGCCTTTGAAGTTGTTTTTGTTTTACTTCATAAGTACTGAGTTTTTAATCTTGGAATTTTGAGGGTAATATTCAGGCATCGTTTTAATGGTTTTGGATAATCAAAAATTGGTTTTGTCCTGTCAGTGCCCCTCAAAGTATGAGTATAGCAAGTGCGTGTTTTAGCCTCTGGATACTTCAACGCAAAATATTGGACATCATTTTTTCTAGAAGTCAGGGCAAGATAGGAATCCATGGTAGTCGTAATGTTAACCATGATTCTACTGGTATAGTTACATGTACGGTTATGGCGTATTTGAAATAGTGGTTCAAATCATTGGGCTTTCTGAAACATTGGGAATGCTATGAACACATAGATTCCATGGTTGTTACTCGTATAATAAGGTTAGGCTATGATCACGGCCGTGCAATTGCATGCTTCAATAATGTGTATTATAAAACAAAGTCTGAACTCATACACCTTTTGCAAAGCATCATAATTTAATAAGATGCCTGTGGACAATACAGGTCGCCTATTTTGAGCACTGGGATTGCGGGGTATGTAAAAACTGATTCCAAAACCCTCCAATATTCTCTCAAGGTAAGTATCACTCTTTTACCGCCCTGCGTTTAGTTCATTTAATTGCAACATTGCCGATCAATGTAGAGAGCGTTCATTAAGCTAGATCTGTAGTACCCTAGAGGAATCATCAAATAGAGGTAAATTTGTCGAGAGCATCATGTTAAGTATTGTAACACGCGTTTTTTATTATACACACAATTATTTTCAGTAGGACTCAATTAGCTGCACAATATAAATCTACAAATATGTATATATTTTAGTAAAAAGTAACAAACGCCTTTGGCCTGATAGACCTTTCGAACAATCGCCCATTGCGCTTTGCCGTTTTTGTATATTGAGTATAGTTAAGCATTCTGAACATGTGTAGTTGCGACTCTTCCTAGATAGCCCGTAGCTTCCATCTACAAAATATCAGACGCCGCGTATCCTTCAACATGTCAGTGACTCAGCATTTGTTGCCCGGGTGATTGGCGCTACAAATATAAATACCGTCAGAGAAGCAAAGGAAAACAAGGCCCCTTTCCCAGCCATGGCCTCCAGATTCTCCTTGAACATCGGCATCCGTCCACTTCTTGATCCATATCAATTGCCAGGCTAACGCAACGCCGCTTCCCAAGAAGAGCAGAAGTGCTAGAGGTGCATACACTCCATAGAGGCGCACCAGGGACCAGGCTACATCCAGCGTACTCTGAAAGTATATAGATAGCTAGAGTAAGCACTGGAAAAAGCAATGCCTGCAATAATTCAGTCTTGAAAATGTCTGGTGTAAGACCTAAAAATGTATCAACCTGCTTTTTATCATAGTATGTTTATGCATTTATATTTGACGTCTTCGTTCAGTGGGCGCTCATCTAGCGTCTAGGAGAACCCTGAGTCAAAATAGACTTAGTTATGCGTTTTAGTGCGCAGAACGTTGCGTGCACTGAAGTTTTCTTGTGCACGGCTATCACTTGTCGGTAAAACCTAACCAGTTTGTATACATATGGGTCTTGGCAGCAACGTCTAGTTTTGCAAGGTTTTAAATTTATATAAATATATGGTAGGGTAATATTTTGTATGATTATATCTTGGAAACAAGCATTGAACTGCATATAACCTTGACCAGTTCATAAAGTGATCAAGGCAGGACATTGACACCGAATATTTTTCAAAGTATAGATTGCGCTCAATTACATTGAATATGCTTATCACATGATGGCGGATTAAGTTAATTATACTGTTCTTTGGGGTCTTGTGAGGATTGAATTACTTTTTTGGGTTCCTATTTGTTTTCACTGATTGGAAGCCTGCCAGTCTGGTATTCTATTGTTGAGAGGGAGTTAGCCTTCTGCGCAAAGTTTATGATGAATTTCACATTATCTTAGTCGACGAGGCCAATCGTTTATAGGTGGGATATTTAAAGTTTTTAACAAAGGGGCCTGAATGGGGACCTTTGCATTTCATAAGGCCGGAAATTAGATAAAATAATATCAACAAGGAAATACTAAGTAAATAAGCATATAAATAAAAAAAATTATCTAGAGCAAAAAAGTAAAAAGAAATGTAAGAGGGACAAATACATATACATCGTTGTTTACTGCCATATATTACTATTTCTGATATAAAATAATTTTTACGCCGTTAACTCACCGGACATACATCAAAGTGCATAGGAGGAATTTTGGCATAATCACACAGGGCGGAAGACTAATGAAAATGGTAGATCACATCAGATCACTATGCACACGATAACGTAAAGGAATTTTCTTTGTTACGCAGACATGAAACAGAGAACTACGAAGAGTGATTATGGTGATGACAACGTACAATAAATAATATACCGAGAGAACTGGCGTTATGATGCATTTTTCCATGCATGTGCGAATAGTGGATTTTGAGTTTGAAGCAAATTCGAAACGAATGGGGGTTTTGGCCGAATATTTTGGAATCGATATCAAATAGTTTCTCTAAGCTTTTCACTACTGCCCCATGCCTAAACGAAAACCCACCTAAAGTCATAAAGGATGTTCACAAGTTTCCACTTGCCCATATCTAAGCTAATATTAATCTAGATATATTTATGAACTGTGACCTCAGAAAGTCCATTGCCTATATTTTACAAATCTTGCTATATGCAAATATACTTCATTAAATCTCGAATACGACAGAAAAAAAAACAAAAAAACATTCAATCATGAATGATTAACGTAGGATGTCGGGACATCCCTTCCTAACAGATGATTCTTGCATAAAGACAACAATTTAATTATGACAATGTTACTGTAGTATAGAGATCAACCTTCAAAAAGTTTCCATTTTTTACACACATTACGTGCGCGTGCACCATCCTACTTTGAAAGTGGGCTTTACTCTTAAGTGGTTATGGCAGTTCCCCAGGCCCAATGCATTTCCAATGGAAAATTTTTGGTCCGACTGCTCAGCAGCCACTGGACGGAAAGATATCGGGATTGCTTTACTGAAAAGAAAGAAAAAAGTTTTGCAGCGCTCTTGCACCTTTCCGGTTTTGGGACTAGAGATTGTCTACGGCAACTTGAAAATCTTCGAACTGTTTCCTTTGTCAACCTGCCATTCATGAGCATTTCTGAAGAAATAATAGGCACTAATAAATTTTCGGACATGGCAATGTGGAAGGTAATTTCTTTCTTAACATATCTCCTGTATAAGAAACGACGACGCAAGACCAACATGGCGAGCAGTGGAATACCACTTTATCGTCTTCCCCTACTTGTCTATACACATTTCGTGCTGGCATATCCCGATACACCCCCTTTCATTACCGGTTGATCAGGAATGCCAGAGTTGCGGGCTCACGGAATTTCCTTAATCTTCGTGGCATATCCGAGATGACGGAACAGTTGCCTCAACCGCGCTAAGTTGCGAACAGGAATGCCGGTGTGGTGTTTTCGCTGTCGTAGCGTCACGTGTGGTTCAGCAGCAGTCAAAATTGACGGTGTTACCGCTGTTCTCGCAACATTCTGCTGTGATGCCGTAGGGAAAGTTCTCACTTCCGTTTCGTTGTTTGCGGCAGGCGTTATGTTGGCCAGACGGGTCGCTGTCTTAATACCAGGCTAAGGGAGCATGCCTATAACGTCTCTTCGACGATTTCTGGTCACCTTGGCACAGATTGCGCATGACTGCGGATGCCAGTCTCAGTTTGAGCTTTGAGAGATTCTGAAACGTCACCAGGACCAGCCGACACGCGAAATTCTTGAGGCATTAGAAATAGAAAGATTAGGCGCCTTATCTGTCAGCAGTCCTTCTGTGGCCTTGTCAAGAAAGGAGATTAATTTTCTCGTCTCTTGATTCGCTTGGCTTTAGCGCTTTTTAGAGGTGGTATTGTTTGTTGTTGTGTGCTTTTAGGCTGATTTCCTTCCTTTTTTTCTCGACTGTGCTATAAAAAAACAAAAAAACTTCGTCTCAACTTACGATGGACAAAAAGCAAAAGCTATGGACCGCCAGATCCAATCACGAGTCACATAGAAATTGCGTGGTATTGCGCTTTGATACACGTGTCAGTGGGCGCGTCTCGGATCACTGATGGGGATGGGCGGAGAGTGGTTCGAATCGAATAGTAGTGAGTGACTCAACAATGTTACATTGCAAAAACGCCACGACACTGCAGACATCCTGTAGGCTGTTTGCAGTGTTGAAGCTATAGAAATGATGCAGCGTTTTGGGGTTCGGAGCATTATTCGTCCACCCCTAATCAACGCTTGGCATGTATAGTTTAGCGTGGAACGTGATTGGACCTGGCGGCACGTAGCTTTGGCCTTTAGTCCATCGTAGGATGAGACAAAGTATGGTATATATTGAACCGTTGCGTTCAATAAAATTTTGTTACGAGTCAGCGCTCTGTCTCTGTTTTCCTTCATCCGGTCTGTCGTTTTTTTTGGCTTTTTTCATTTTCTGAAATGTTCCCCAGTGTTACACGCGTGACGTAATGACCGTTCACCAGTGCACCCTGAAAGCAGCGAAAGCGGCAACTTCTTGTCTTCGACAAGAAAGAGCCTACTGGAGGTCATTTATCGTGCGGCGATTTTACGGATAACTATAGGGCAGTACTTGGTTTAAAGTTTCAGGACAAGAATTATATATTTTAGCTTTGAAATAGCGACGACCAGCTGGCCTATTCGACGAGTTTTTCTTCGACAAGTTGCCCGATGAAGAATTAGCCTATTCGACGAATCGGCCACCGACGAGTTGGCTTTCGACGAATTGGATTTCGACGAGTTGGCTTTGGACGAATTGGCTTTCGACGAGTTGGCCTTTTCCCCTACAAACGATACACGCAAGGCTGTGGAAACCTCTAATTGACGTCACACGAAGTGGTTATTTTTTGGCGTTTCTCGCGTCTATGGATACGCTCGGGTCGAATGCTTGGAATATTCAAATTCACAGGACAAACATACACAAGAATTCACCGTGCTTCTTACCGAGCACGGTGCATTGCGGAAAAGCAACACCCGCGGAGCTCAGCTTTCGCGGGTGTTGCTTCACCGCAGTGATCCGACTCTCGGTATGAGGCGCGCTCAACAAGGCTAACCCGCACGGTCAACACTTCGAAAAATACGAATATCAGAGTTCATCCCGTAGCGAGTGTTGAGTAGCGTATTTTTTCGAAACTAATATTCGAAAGTTCGAATATTCGCACAACACTACAGTTTTCTCTCATTCTTCCTGATATCTTCGTTTGTTGTTTTGGTGCAAGTCGCGGCGCCAATTGATTTTACAAGCGCTTATTATTATTGTGTTAGTAGCAGCGGGCAGCGGGTTAGGCGTCACTGGAGAGACAGCGGTCATCCGCGGGCCGGCCGGAACGCCTCCGTGGTTCGGATCTGGACCGGGGGCCGGGATTCAAAGACCCCTGGTACATAAGGTGTTAGAAATCCCGAGCCTGGCCCTACAAATCGGTTCCAGCACGCAGTAATCGAAGATTTTCTTCGAAGGTGTATTTTAGCGGTGCATCCTACCTTGGGAAATTTGCCAAAAGCAGCGGCGTATGTCGACGTAGACGACCGACTAAGCGAGAATCAGGCTTGTGGCGCCATCTCACGATAGGCGCAGCGAGCAGTCGACCAGGTCGTATGTTTTGTGCTGAGTTCGTCGTTTGCTCTCTGCACATAGGAGGAGATGTATCCACAAGCCCTATTCTTGCAGACTGCAAAGTTGATCGTGTGTTGTCCACCGTTAACCCGGCTTGCTTCAAGTTTTCTAACCGTCTAGAATCTTTTGCGAAATGATCGAACATATAACTGCCCTATAACGACTGAAGTTACACCATGTTTCTACCGGGTGTTTGAGTTCTCCTGACCAGTCGTTCATAGAGTTTTTCCTTCTTTATTTAGCAAAGAATCATCTAAACTAACTAACGGTCTTGAGATAAATTAGGTAAAAATGATGAAGAACCTGACACTTGCATTCCTCCTGCCGAGCAACCGAACCTATAAAATAAATATTATTTGATGATATGGCGCACGAATTTATTAAAACCAGAGTCCGAACATTTATGTCTTCTATCTCCAATCACGCTTTGTCGACGCACTAAAAAAATAATATTTGAAACGGTTTTCGCAAACTACATTTCCGTTGTTTATTTTATACCATTCATTAGGTCTATCAATGTTACTTACCTTAGATGATGTCGTGACTTCGTCCACCGTAAGTTTCTCTTTTGGTCCATTGGCCTGCACGGTATCCCTGTCATCGCAGGAGGAAAACCAGTATATATTTGTGGTTATCCAAGGACATTCCTTCACAATACTTATAATTAAGGTACTTGTTGTGTGGCAGATTTTGCTAGAATAGTATATATAAACAGCTGAACAAAAAAAAACTGAGCAAGACAAGTTTAACATTTACTGTTTACCTAACTTTAGAATAGAGTAAATAAGTTTATTTACGTCCTTTGTATGCAAGTAATCTGCCGATACTGCACTTTGAAGCATATAACTCGCTTCAACTTCTTAAAAACAAGTGTATGTTCAATTCAACACATGAGCGATCATACCTTGACACAGATGGTGTATTGGGTGTCATTTGCGTCATTCGAGTTTTACAACTTTTCGAATGCCGGTGAGGAGCAATCAGCTGGGTGGCATTTGGGTAGCAAGTGATTTTGTTATCATGCATGAGCAGTAATTGGTCCACGTTTCTTAACAAGCTGGCCTTGTTGGTAACTAAAATTCGAGTCTGCGTGAACAAAAATGATTGTTAGATACGAAAGGAGTGACTTTTGAAAGATAAAAACAATCATATTTAAACTCATTTTATCTAAAACTTTATAAAACGTTTAGAAATGGTTAAATGGTTACGACCAAAATCTTTTTTTTAATCTAATATATACACATTGTTTTTGGTTTTAATTTGAACATATTTATTTAAACAGAAATCTGTGAGGGGTACACTGATGCCGTTTGTGCAGGAGAGTTATTCGACCAGGGATGAAACGAGCCAATGCTCACGATAATTTTTATAGTGAACTAAAATTTCTTATTTAATTTTTTATTAGTAAAAATAAATATATGGTTCCAATTAGAAACTTGCTGAGCGTCATCAAAAACCACTGACTGAATAGACTTTAGAACAGTTTGAAGCATCTGAGAAGAGCGGGAGTGCACTAACGATATGTCTCGTGCAAAAGGCACAAAGCTAGCGCTGGGAGAACTTAGATGGCAATCTAATCATCAGAATATTCCCAACTACTAGCCTTGGGCCTGTTGCAAGAGTGGTTAGGTTGGTGCTCCTCGCGCTGCTCATGTGCTTGAAGTAGTTCTAAAATGAACTGATTTGTCGGTTTTCGATGACGCTCAGCAAGTGTGCTAATAGGAATGATACGTTTATTTCCCCAGAATATAATGTTTATTAAGATATTTTCATTCTCCTACTTATCGTGAAGATTAGTCACGGATCTTTTTAAATGCATCCTCCAAATTAAAATTAAACACCTCGAATATGACATACTTATAATAATAGACTAATAATAAATAAACTGGGTTCAGAAAAAAATATTTTAAAAGTAATATTTTGAGGTTGCCCAGCAGAATATGTATTATTCAGCTACTAAGAACCCACGAAGCCGAACTCGGAGTTTATAATCAAAATATCAACAGCGTTATATATTTTGTCAAAACCTTATGTGTTCTTCTTTTTCTCTTAAAAATAAATAGATATATATTTCTGTATTGTTTGTTTTACATTATAGTTATGTAGAGATTACCAGAATGACGTTATTCATAGCGCAACTTCTCGTAATAGAACTATATGGGGTATTTTATCGCCCTTAATGTATACTTTTCTTTTAGAGTCAAGCGATTATACATGCCGCTAATGTGTGCCTGAGTTCTTCTTTTACAACTCTCCTTGCCAATTTCGACCTTATAGCTAGCCAGACTGTGTGCCTTAATTTCACCACATGCCATAAATATGAAGGATGAACTTACGAGTTCTGTTTATGAATAGAAACTGATCTATAAATATTTAGTTTACCCTTGGATATGAGGTACTAGTCAACGTTATTGTGATTGAAATGCGACGATATTGCTAATGTGGTGACCTACGAACAAAACACGTAGAAATTGCTGTACTCTTCGTGTCCATATATTGCAAATTAGAGGTGTGAAAATCCTGAGTGAAGCGCTAAAGACATCGTAGCTCATGCAACCAACACTTCGTTACACGTTTGGGACTAAACAACGATGAATACTGATTTAGTATAAAACAATTAAAATTTATTTTATATAAACTTTTTAATAAAAATACGATTAGAGATGCTATAACTATTTTAATATACTCGTAGTTGACTAGTTTGAGATAATCGATTACACATCTCTTGTGTGTTATTATTAATTTGACGACCATATTTCCGCCGTAGAAAGCTGCTCATTTACTGTTGTCTAGGTGGACTAACATAATTCTAGTGATTATGACCTTTATTTCTGTTCGTGGCACGTCATGTCACAAAGAAATACAGTCCATTTAGAGCCCAGGAAAAAAATAAAACGGGTTTGCCGATTGAGAAAAAAATACGGATCGCAGAAAACTGGACATCTCTCTTAATGTGAGGCTAGTGTTGGTCCTACAAAGATTTGGGAACATGTTCCCTGGATGAAAATAAAGACGCTTTATTTTTATATGAGCTGATGATTAATTTTTGCCAAACCAGAAATGGCGTTATCGCCGCCTGTGGTGTTCATTTCAGCAATCAAATATTGTCCACAGGATAACAACGTGTTTCTTTCTAATTGAATGACGCTTTCACTGAAAGAATACCAAAGGCGCCCGCAGTGTAATTTGCGGCGAATTTTAAATCTGAGTGAACATCGGTTCATAGTATATTTTATATTTGGTTTGATATTTTTATCATCATCCTCCCATCCCACATCATCCCCAGTTTGAGTAACATTCGTACAAAGGTAGAGCTTTTTGTGATGCGTATGTTATTTATGCGGCCAAAGTATTCGAACTTCGTTTTTTGTTTTTGTTTTTTATCACGGACCTTGTATGGCGCATAAGACCTTACAATATAGGATCACTCGCATTTCTACATGATCAACGATTTGTGTAAGTTACGTTCATGTAAGAACTCTATTCCGTATTAAAATAACAACAACAAACATATTCACCCATATGGCTCATATCCCATAGTACGATATAAATCTCCCAAATGAAATAAATAAAGTTGTTTACTAGTGGTTCAAGCAAACCTATTTTTCGTACACAAACCCTACAATGATGCACACAAACACAGAATATCATCGTCTGATGTGCACAACAATCATTTAATGAAATATCACTAATTGGAAAATAATGCAAGACAAGTAAAAAACCGCCCTTTATTTGCCAGGTGATAGGCCACGTACATTAGCCAGCTATGGGCAGACAGTGAAATTCACCTGTGTCGTCATTAGGAAAGTGCACATCATCTGTCATTGATTCTGCTTTATGGCATTGTCGCACATGGACTAGTTTCAACAATGATTTCCAATCCAAAGCTTCCAACCAGAGTAATTAAATAGGAACCAGCAATATTTTCCATACTTACTGCTATGTTTAAAGGCTATGTTAACGAATTGTCGAGAAATAGTGTTTGCACGTTCCCCGTTGAGTGAAAGTCGCCCATATCATTTCCAAGCTAGAAACCCACCAGAAGCTTGGAATAGCCTTGACCTTCTATTGTTATTAGCTCCTAAACTGTAGTACTGACAGGCGCACCTTCTGCCGAAGTATCCCCCTCTCTCCAAGAACTTTCTCGAAGACATTTTCCACGACTTTCGAGTCCAGGGCGCTAAAGGGTCGTCCAAAAGTGATCTGAACGACTGTATGCAGCTCTAGCAAGAGCAATACGTTGCTTTGCACGTTTGCAACGTTTCTCCTGGATGAAAAGAAAAATAATTTGTTAGTGGATTTTGAACACATTGTTGTACTGGATGCTTGGTTTTCACCTATGCCGATTTCAATTTTAATAGAGTTAACGTTGATAAATATAATCCTCAATCATAATTTACTAAGTTGTTCTATTGAACGAGTGAGTATTTATCATGATTTGAATAATTACCAATCTATACTAGTACGCGTAACTGAACGAAGT
>JAZHYW010018209.1:0-10532 GCA_037355805.1 Ixodes ricinus
ATGAGGTACGGGGCTCATCCAGGCCGAAACGGGCAGGGATGGGCATTGAACCCAGGATCACTGGGTTCTGATGCGTGAATTTTCGCTCCAAGTGCTCCGACTTGGTATGCGCTAGCCACTCGGCTACCTATCCCCCTTGCATGAGGACAGCTTATACGAGGTGTCGTGCAAAAATATAATTGATACAAGAAGCATCCTGCACTGAAAACACTAATGGGCCTTTCCAAGTAAAAGCCGGTATATTGAAGATTATTGACTAATATTTAATTTCAAAAGACCCCAATACACAAATGTCATAGGATAACAGTACGTTTGCAAACGTCGATACCCTATACACCAGGAGAATATGAGTTTCCGGCGAAGCGTGGCTATTTTTGTTTTTTTGCCGTGCTAACGAAAAATAACTTTCACTTTGCAGTGATAGAACCTCCAACAGCTGGGCAATGCCTCTTATAGCAAAAAATAAACTCCTCGTCTATCAAAACAAAAACAAAACAAAATAAAGACAAAGAAAAAAAGAAACCCGTGGTGAAAGCAGAGAGCCACACCTTCTAGGGATTCAGGGGCCGGCAATAAAGAATTGTACATTTGGTATCAATGTGCCGTAGTTTTGTTCATTCCTGAGTGTTGGTGTGAGTGACATCCCGGGAAATTTCCAATTATCACATCAAAACACATTTGCACGCTCGAGAGTTTAAAGAGCAGCACGGCACGTTCCGTGCACTCCCCGTCGTGCGCATGCGCGGGTTTCGGTAGTGAGGTCAATGCCATCGAGATACATAGAAAGCGGTAGCGCTCTATTTTGCTCTTCACCTACTGCGGCTCAGCTCGGGGCCCATGTTGGGCACAAGTGCTGAGTAACTGTTCGGCTGGAACCCACGTTGGATCAATGAGAACTAGAATCATAGCCGAACGCTGACATAGCACTGGCGTACAATGGGATCCGAGGAAGACAATCAAGCGGTGACGAAGGTGTATCGACACGGCGCTAGTCGTTCATGCTACGCGTTTGCTGTGTGCGCAATCCCCTTATATCAGTTTAAATTCCACCGAAACCCTCTCGCAGATTCAGCAAAACCAAGCCACCCGACACGCCTCCGCTAAGCTCTCAAAATCTGTCTCCTCTGGATGCACCCGCCGCACGCACTCACGTGCACACGACACTAGGTCGTCACTCCATTTGTAGGGTTTTCTATACGTCGAACCATTGCGACTATCCGCATCAAACTGTGCTAAACAAAAAAAATGGCATAATAAAAATAAAAATAAACTGCTTTAAATTAAAACGAAGCCAAATCCTTGTGCTATTTTCTCTTAATAGTGGTCTGCAAGCGGTTTAAACTAACCTATCTTTCTATTTTAGCGGTTCCTAAAATCTATGCAGACTACTCCACCCACTCTAGAAGAAACAAAAAAGCCCGCGAAAATCACAACACAGCCCTTCTAGCCTTAATTGCCAGTGGCCTCCCGGCGGCCTACTTTCTATCCTTGCGCTCCCTAAATCTTTGCCAACTATTTCATGCACGCTTTAGCGGTCTCTGTCCCTCTCATTTTTGTCCTTTCGCTCCAGGGTTAAGGGCCGTTCACATCTTGCGACTGAGTTCTGACCGAGAGAGATCAGACTGGTTTTTAAGCATCTTGCGATCTCTTAGGACCAGCTCTGCTGCACCGCATCCGGTCCTAAGAAGTCGCAAAAGGCTTAAAAACCGGTCTGGTCTCTCTCGGTCGAACTCAGTCACAAGAGTGTGAACGGGCCCTTACCATGTCTATCCTTAACCAGCTCACCTGTCTACTTGCTTTATAGCTATATTTTTTTAGAGCTCCGGCTCGAGCAGCGTCGGCGTCGGCGTCGGCGTCGCCGTCATGGGCACTCAGAACACTGAATTCAGTATAATAATAATAAAATATTTTAATAATATTTTGTTTATTTAATGTGCCCAAAAACAACCACGCGGGTCTTCACATTGGCGCACACAAGACAAAAAGAAGAAACATAGCACACGCACAGCTTCAATGTACAAATTAGCATGACTACAAATAGGTCGCACACTTCACACAAAATGTGATAGAGTTTCAACTTTCAACTAGACTTGCCAAGTTCCGGCGAAAAACTGGGAGATCTGTGAAGATGTCCAAAGTAGAAGATGCGATTGTATTAAATGAAATTTGCATACGGGACAGTGGTGAGAGTTTGGACATGAATTGAATATAAAAGACAGTAAAATTTCTGGTAACGCGACAAGGAACATGAAAATCGACAGGAATTTAGAAAACCCCTTGTGCTTTTTTCTTTAGACGGGCGGTCTTTGGGTCGGGCATCAGGCGTCCAATCGTTGATACCGGCTTGTGCGCCACCTTAATACCTTTTTTTGCCAGTGTAAGCGCCAACGCTCGCTGGTCCCCTTTATGTAAGGAACGCAGATGAGAGTGTTCCGACTATTCTGTATGATCATGGTAAAATCTAGAATTGTTTTTTAGACTTCATGTGCGACAAAACTGCAACACATATTTATTTAGGAAAACAGAATTATATTGTACAGAAATCATCAATTACTCTATACGGCTAGCAAGTTCGTCTGCTCTTTGCACAGCTCGGGAGTTTGTTTACCCCCCAAACGCGCCCGCGTGCTTTTGTTTCCCCCGACTTCAACCAACGACGACGCGCGCTTGGCTGCCTCGTCATCACGCGTTCCCTACGCGCGATGACGATGACAGTATTGACAACGCGTAAGCTACGCGTTGTCAATACAGACATTTGATTGACATGCTCGTTCTTGCGTTTCCATGCGCGAGAGCCGCACTTTGGAACACTTGCTCGCCTTAATACTCTCAATCATTTGTAATTTGTGATCCCGAAGAAGTTAATTAAATAAAATAACGTTGTAAATGAAGCCTGACAAAAACCCAGAAACTGCGGGTGAAACCAACACATAATCTGAACGCTCTTTCACACAGTGGCGTTCGGTTGCAACCGACTGCGACTGCAACCACTTGCGTCGAGCTGTCGCTATGGCGACCCTTACAACAAGCCAATGGGGAGGCGCTGGGCCGCACGACGCAGCGCAGCGAGGAGCGGTCGACGCAGATATGTGAACCAGCCTTAAAAGGTCTCAAACACAGCTGTGTTTGAGATATTGTAGTGTGTGTCGTTTTTACCCGCAGTCTCGGGCTTCTTGTCATGCTTAATATTGTCAAGCCGTAGTACAGGAATGTGTTCACGGGCGTGCAGCTCGTATATAAGCGCATATATTGACAGTGAAAAGAAAGTCTCGTGTTTTACTTCAACCCATTAGTCTTCCAACAAGTGTCTGATTTCTGCCAGCGCATGCGAGGCATGAGGGTGCATTCAAGTTGTGTTGTAGTGCAAGAATATCATTTATACAAGAATATTATGGCACCTGGGCCCGTTTGCTTGAAGCGCTAACCGCGGCTAAAGTTAGCCGCAGTACCTAGGAGAGGGATTTCGAAATCACGTGAATGGCTCGGTAGGGAAGCGGGGAAGCATGGCGGTGCCCGGTGAGTGAGCGCCGCTCGCTTTAAAACTAATGTGTCGTTGTAGCTGCAATATCGGGCGCGTTAATCAGCAACGAATGGTGCAGGAGGCTTTCGCTTTGCCTTATCTCACTTAAATCGCAAAACATGAGCAATGACCTCGCCGCATTTTTAGATAGTCTTTCGATTCTGGCCATTAATGAAGCATAAATTAACGCGATAATTGTCGGCATGGCAACGTCTTTGAAAAGTAGGTTGCCTTGACTTAATCGGCCGGGTATTGATGGCCCACAAAAGCAGACAGCGTCCCAATAGACATTTTTCTAAATTTCCCAAGCACCAAAGTGCATTCTACGAGTGTAGTTACACGCGTTGCATGTGCTGGCGTCTATAGGAGCTATTCACTGGACGCCATATTTGTGGGTGCTGTTTAGAGCGCATGCTCAGGAATCGAGCTCACATCAATGGCTGCTAAGACCAACACTCATTGATGGTTCGAGAATGCACGTTGCAAAAGAACTGCTGGAAGCTCGTCCCTTTGCACGCGCTCAGCAATCGCGCACACATCTATGGCCGCCAGTGAATACTCCCTATAATGGTAACTGTTAAAAAGCAAAAGTCTAAAACAAATTTTGCCTTGCACGCGCGTTCGTCAGAGCCTTATTATGATTATTTACTTCGAATCTTTTATAAGAGGAAGGCCTGCGCACGGACCGTAGAATTACACTTCCAGCGTTCTCTTCGATGGTTGGGTAATTTAGACAAATGTCTATTGGGTCTGCTTTTAGCATGTTATCAATACCATAGAGTTAATGTAATAACTCTATGATCAATACCCGGCCGACTGAGTCAAGGCAATCCGCTTTCCAAAGACGTTGCCATGCCGACAGTTATCGCGTTCATTTAGGCTTATGAATGGCCAGAATCGAAAGACTATCTAAAAACTGCAGTCGACGATCATTGCTCATGCTTTGCAATTTAAGTGAGGTAAGGCAAAGCGAAAGCTTCCTGCACCATTCGTTGCTGACTAACGCGCCTTACATTGCAGCTACAACGACATATTAGTTCCAAAGCGAGCGGCGCTCACTCAACTGGGGCACCGCCATGTTTCCCCGCATCCCTACCGAGCCAGTCACGTGAATTCAAAATCCCTCTCCTAGGTACTGCGGCTAACTTTAGCCGCGGTTAGCGCTTCGAGCAAACGGGCCCTGAAAGTGCTGATTTACATTTGCAAGTATAAGCCGGTCTTTTAAAGATTATCGAACATATTTTAAATTTGTTAGATGTCAATACACCAATGTCTTACGGTAACTGTACGTTCGCAAACGTTGATATCCTACCTCGGGGAATCTGAGCTATCGGCGATGCGTAATTCCTTTTTGCCCTTGAAAAAAAAAAAAAGCTACACTTTTACCGTGCAAACGAAGCTTTTACTTCAGTTGCAGTGCTTCAACCGTTCAGCTGCGGGAGAAATAATTTTATTATAAAAATGATCCCTATCGTCAGTCACAAAAAATAAAAAAAGAACCGAGGCGACAACACAATACATGCCTTACACTAACGTCACGTCATCCATTTCGCCTCAGAACTAAAAAGAGAAAAGGGTAAGCTGCTTTTGTAAAAATTTTGAGTGACGGGTTAATCATCTATAATAATCTTTTAGAGGAAGCATAGCGAATCCTGGGCAAGTCTTGGCACAAAGGAGAGTCCCGGTAAAAAGGAGAGTGCCGCTCTCCCTCTTCTCTTGTGGTTGCCGGAGTGTTGACGGGATGACGTCGGGTGCAAGTGCATAGCCACGCCACAGCTTCTAAGGATTCAGGGGTCGGGGATCGACAATTGAACGTTTGGTTGCATGTGCGACCAAATGTACAATTATCTATCCCCGGCCTCTGAACCCCGAGAAGGTGTGGCGTAACTATTGTGTTGTCGCCTCGTTTTTTTTTTGTTTTTTGTTTGTTCATTTATGTTGTACTTTCTTGAATGTTTGTTCATTCTATAACGCCTCTGTAATCCACACCCCGGAAAAGTCTGATCGTCGTACCGAAACACATTTGCATGCCGGAGAGTTTGGAGAGCAAGGCACATAATCCGGACGCTTGGCGAAAAAGTCGGCGAGGAGGCAGGTGGCCGTGATTGGCCGCCGCCGCGCCGACCAGTGACCTTGGCGCCGGCCAATTATGGTGGTCAAATTCCACGCCGACTTTTTCGCCGTGTGTCCAGGATTAGACTCCCCCAGGACGGCATGTGCCGTGCACTCCTCGTCGCGCGCATGCGCCGGTTGCGGGAGAATGAGTTCGCCATGAACAGAGATAGAAAGCATGTGTGCCGAAGTTTACACGTCCAATATACTGCGGGTCAGCTGGGGGCACATATTGAGCACGAGTAAATGTTCGGCCGGAACCCGCGTTGGATCAGTGAGAACTTCCAGGCGAACGCTGATAGAGCACCCGCGTACAATCGGATCCGTGGAAATGTGCAAGCAGACACAGCACTCGCGTACAATCACATCCGTATTTGCGCGTTTGCTGTCAGCGGCTCAACCAATCACGTGATTCTGCGCTTTTCTTTCTTCTGTACTCAATTGGTTTAGCCAGAATATCACTTTCATTTCGTTTTTTACCCAACATTGAAAATGTTCATGGTTGTTCGACTAGAATGCTTGCCGAAGCCAGACCTTTCGAAATATCAATCTGACATGTGTGGTCAATTCACACAAAAGGGTTCCCACCACAGCGACATAAAAATAGTTCTGAAAAAAAAGCACCCTAGAGGCGATTCCGGAAACCTTTCTGTGTAATCACGTACGTATATCCTTTATTTTTGCCTTGTATAGCAAGCATGAGAAAAGCGAACTTTTCTCATGCTTGCCAGAGGCAGCGGCGCTCCTCTTTCGGCTCCTGTGGGAATAAATAATTCTGAGCTCAGTCTAACCCATAGCAGTGCAAGCTGCAATGCTTGCACTGTTGCGTGTTAGACTCCGTTTCACCTTGCGTCGGGACGCAGCGGATGCTACGAGCGATTGGAGCCAATCCAAGGCCATGTGAGTGTCACGTGACATTGCAGAGGGGTCTACCCCCACAGAGCGGGATTGGCGCTGCGTCCGGACGTAAGGTCCGGGCACACAAACGACGGTCCGAGAAAGAGGGCAGTTCCTCCTTTTCCTCCTCCTCATCTGTTTCGAAACGCTGCGCGATATGTGAATTGAGGAGGAAAGCTAAGAAGAAAGAAGTGGAAAAATCATTTCATGGCGCCTTTAAAGGAAAATTGCGCTCAATTCGGAAAATTTCAGTATTATGAGTAATTTTACATTAAGAAGCAACATTGGGAGGTACTACCCCATTTGCTTCGTGAGAAATGGGATATAGAGGAGGTATATCGCGCTTATGTTTACGCCTATTACAACCTTACACGTTTTTTTTATTTTTTTTAAGGCGTTTCATTATTAGGGACAAAGAGGAGTTCCGCAAAAGTGACACTATCGTTTGCAGGCTAATGCATTTTTTCTACTCGGAGCATAAACTATTCTAAAAGCTGTTTCATTTGATATACCATGTATCACGAAGGCCACAGCAAAGAGTTACCGCTTAATCTAGAGATATCAAATGTCCGGCCCATACGTCATCTCCGCGGTAGGCTGTGAAGGTTCACCTAGCTCTACAGATTTTCTTCTTCCGACAGCAACTGTCGTATATATTTTTTTTATTTTCTTTATATTGGAAATGGCGTCGGCGCTTGCCACTTTCATATACGGGACTAATCAGTTTTAGTTGCACTGAAGGTACTGCCTGCAACATGTCGACCTGAAAAACTTGAACATCAGAGACAACTAATCTGACAATCGCAAGGAAACAAGAATTCACCTGCGTGTATTTCATTATCCCGAATGGTAACGTTATACACAGCCAAGCACGGCTCGCTTTCCTGGGTCGATTTTTATTGCGGATGTAAAAGCGATTCTCTGCAGACGGCAGATATTCCACAATTTTTCATTTTAGCGCAGTCGATTCCCTTCGTACGTAGCAACATTTATCTCATTTGCTGCAGGCTCTTTCGACACGCCCTTGTTTACAGTGCTTGCGAAGCTTCCTATGCTAACAAATACACTACACGGCTTTTGTCCCGTCAAATTGTTGATCGGTTCAGGCAGATCGGGCAGTGCTGAAATGAGACAAAGTATATATTCTCGAATCCCCGAACGTTCAAAATGTTCCATCTCGTTTGGTTTTGAGGCACAACATGAAGCTTGTTTTAAGCTTGGCCATTTTTGCTTGTGGATCTCTAGTGGGTACTTCTGGAGTAAACCCCCTATAATGAAAATACGAAATGCAACCGGAGTAAGTGCATCTTAACGTGAAACATTCTTTGGTTATGTATTCGTCATTTCGTGAAGCCTGGATAAAAGCCCGGGCACGATGCATGACATTGATGGGTTTTGAGTGGGAGAGAGGGGGGGGGAGAGGTGGGGAGAGAGGCCATCTTAGTAGAAAGCGTTTGCGCCCGGCGGGAGTGGAACCCATACCCTTTAGACTATTAGGCGAGTGTCTTAATAGAACTTGACACACTGTAATACGTTTTGAAAACCCAGGTTAGTACCGGTATCTCCATTCTAGGAATTGTTATCGAGTGTACAGGCCACGCGTTAAGCCAGTCGCTAGACTTACCGATGAAGAGCACGGAGAGTGTAGACGATACACCTTTCATGTGTAACATAATTGCACGGCAATTTGCTTTTTTATGGTAAACTTATAACCGAATGTGTTTTTTTTCGTGCACTTCTAAGTTAAATTAGTATTTTCCAACGTGATAAAAAAAACGTAAAAGCAAAATGAAAGATTGTTTAGTTTTTTATGTTCCAAGTTTAAATGATATTTTCACTAAGAGGAGGAGTAAAGGAGATAGAGTAAAAAGCTTCTGTTACAGCTTGACGAGTCCTATACCTCCTTACCGTTGAGCGCTGGGACATGGCATCAGCAAAGTTAAAGTGCGAAATTCAGTAAAATTATAAGATCCGTTTAAAACGATGCTACACACAACTAATGGGGACGCTATGATGTTCTCCTCCTCATTGCAATATGCACTTTTTTGTCCAAAAGCTATATCACTAGCCCCCAAGAACGCTTGTATTTTTCTTGAAAAGTGGAAAGAAACATTAAAACCATATATGGTCTGCAATTTTATTTAACAAAGAAAAACGATATAGTCAAACTCTTGCTTGCCGTATTTTGTTATTTTCGGTGTTTTTCTAGTGTTTTTTCTCCCGTGCTCACTCCGAGCTAACTCACTTTGGGTATTAGCGTTCTCCTTGTGTGACAGCTGAGTCACTTCAAAGTAATACATTTTCTTAGCATTTAATATATAGTATATTTTTCGAATAGTGGGTTTTTCCGCAATTTTCGTGGCTAGCCTTATCAATTATCAAATCTGCGAAGTATACATTTCTGGAGGACTATACTCTTTTTCTGTAGTTTATCTTGGTTGTCGTATCCCACATGTACACGCCATATAACATTCGTTAATAGCATAAATAATAATAGAGTATTTTAACCGAACTGAGCTTTTGTAAAAGAAAACAACTTAAACTCACTTCAAAATTTTGTTCAAATAAAAATGCAACACCTTTAAAAAGACTTCTCTGATCCGTAATTCAGATAACTATACCCATTATGTTTGAAATACCAAATAAAATTGCTCAACAAAACCTTTATTGGAATATGCTGCTTCTCCAGACAAAGAAGTTATCAACCTCAATAAAATTCAGAATATAATCAGCGATACTGCTGCCTTAAAAGCGTGTAATCAAATTAACCGTTGGGTCAGTTGGTTACACATCACGAAGCGTGACTTAAACATATGTGCCTGAACTTTCCCTTGAACACATTACTTATAAATACCGCCTTTTTTCAATCAAGTCTAGACCTAAGGTAATACTAATAGCTTGATAAATTATAACATTCTTTCACTCACTTGTTTGAAGATTAGTATACAATCTCGATTTTAGTGTTGATTACCATGCGTTTTTATTCAGCTGGTGTATTTACAAACGTTTTTGCCCTTCCTGCCTTTTTTGCCATTTGTCCTGAGGTATGTCTAAACGAAAATGAAATAAATAGGCACAAAATAAAAATGTTAGAGACTGTGCGTGTGTCTGTGCGTGTGTATCGGTGTGGTGTCAGTTTTCCTTCCTACAGTCTCGGGGCCGTGTTAGTGTCTCGAAATATTCACCAGCTCATTTGCGCCCGGACTTTCTGTTCGAAGCTGATATCATGCTTCACAAGTTCTACATTTCGCAGTACAACGTTACCAAGGAGACCAAAGAAAAATATTCTAAGACACATTTCGATTAGCAGTCATACATTTCATAAAGTAAATGTCCCGCTCTTGTTATAATCGGTCTGACACTAAGGAAATAAGAATGCTAGAAGGTGCATTCGATGCTGTTGGAGTTTCGTCACATTAAATATCTGGTCTGTGCTTTGGTATTTTTCATTTGATGAATGTTTACGTAGCCAAATACCATTGGTAAAAGGTTTACATCAAATTATATAGGGCTGTCACCTCTAACCTTAGTAGTGAATTCCTCCCGCAATTCCTACTAATGCTTTAATACTACCGACGCTCTTCAAGAGCACGCAAGCCCCAACTGAAACGTCCGTGCTAAAGAAAACGCTCTACTTCAGAGTGGCTTATGGGATGTGCCACCGTAATGAGGTACTAATTATAACAAAAATATCAACGGTTTTATAATTTGAACACATACTCCTGGGGAAAAAACACCAGAAACAACACCATGCCTTTCGTCAAACAGTCGGGAAAATATTATGCTATGAAGAAAATCAGCTATATGTGCTAGGTCTTCATTTCCAAATTATTTTCGTTCACGTTACGCCCATTGAAGAGCCTGGCAGAAGAGCCGAAACACGCACCTTAACCGGATTGCTAAAACAGCGTCTCAGCTGAGAGTGGGTGTAGAAAACATTGGTGAGCAGCAGCAGAGGCTTTACTCGAAGTTTCGAGCAGAGCCTGCTCTTTTCAAGTGCAGT
>JAZHYW010018211.1:0-45929 GCA_037355805.1 Ixodes ricinus
ATATCACACGAGAATTCAAGTTATTCTTCTATTCAGCTTTTTTGCTCAATAGTTTTGCCACGGATGGAATTTGCATAAATTGTTTGGAATTCAATAACTGTAAGTCAAACGCTTAAGTTGGAATATGTCCAGTGACAATTTGTCAGGCTCGTGTATGATCGCCATATTGAATAACAATTTTATTATGGTTATTCAATTTTTTGGTAACTTTAACCTTTTTCCATAAGGTGATTAGTTTGTGACATGGTGTTTCTTTACAAATTGATTAATGCTGCAATTGTCTCTTATTTCTACTTAGTAAGATTTTCAGGGTGTCTAGCAAATTAACATTTTGAAATTCTCTGACTTTTTCAGGTTTCCCCTGACGATTTCAGGTGAAATTCCCTGACCACTGTAGAGTATTACAACACAATGCATTGAGCATTGAGCATTGCGAGGATCATTTTGCATGGGCTTAATCCAACTTGTATATTCCGAAATATTCGGGTTCGTCCAGTCCGGATTAAACGAGCACTTTGTTGCCGCCGACATCGTCAGTGAAGAAGCCACTTCCGGAAATATGCTGAAAACATGACGCTCAACCACACACGTATATAACCACATGGCAGCGTGGCCGCCAGGTACACACTTTCGGATACTTTCGGCTTAAGGCTTGCAGTAATGTGGAAAGTTGAGCTAGCTGGTACTTTGAAGGCATACCTCAAACAGCGCACATGGACAGGAGGAGGAAAATAGAAGACAGGAAAAAGCACTGTTTTAGGTATGTCTTAAAGCTTGGATTGGGGTCTGCGGCCTTTCCCATTTGTTACTAAATCTAGTAGCTCACTCTGGATCTAGTCTAGTGTCGCGCCCTCAATCCAATCCAAGGCTTGGACTGGATTTGTCGGCTGTTCCCTTTGCACCAGGTAGCACACTCTACATCGGGTGAGCAGGGCCCACGCTCCGCTCTAAGCAGAATTTATTGCCTATTTTTCTGCCCCCAAGTCTTTAAGTCTTTGCTCAGGGCACTCGATGGCGTTTCCGGCTCATTTTCTCTGACTAGGCTCGCTTTTTGACAATATCCCTGATTTTTCCCAGTAATTACAATTTCCCTGACAATTCCCGGTTTTCCTGGTCGCTAGACACCCTGATTTTATTAAATGTCCCTCAATGTCAAACCAGGCTTGGGGCACCTTTTCATTCTTGTAATTTGCATTGTGACACTCCCTTTTCTAGGATTCAGCAGGCATATAATAAATGTGATAATACATACCTTGACTTCTCTGCTCCTTTTTCAATGTTAAAAAATAAAAAAAAGTCTTATGTAGGCTAATTAGGATGTGACAATGTTGGTTTTCTTTTTATTGGACGGGATGAGTGTACCCCTATTTAGGCCTAAGAGTTGTCTGGGAACACGCAATAAAACCATGATTGATTAAGTGACAACATGAATACAATTTATGTCGGTAGACCGCAGCATTTTAAGCTGTAGTGTACCGAGAACATGTGCAAATGCAGGAAGACCTCAGCTGTCGAGACCCTTTGGTGAAAAGAAATGGCTGTGAACGTAGAAGACAGGATGAACGAATCCCAGACAAAAGCTCATCGGACAAAAGCTCACCCATTTTTTCACATACCCAAACAAAAGCTCACCAGAAAAAAAAAAAAAAAAATGTTGGTCTTAACACGAGTGCGGACAACTTAGGTGCATGAAATAGGCACTAAAACGCTACGATGCATTAAATCTGATAGGCGCATGGTCTGTTGATTAGAGTGGAAACAATCGGTCAGAACTTCAGCTTGGGCGAGTTGGTTATTCATGATACTGCTTCACAGCGCACAAGATCAGACACACTTAAAAGTACTTTCACGCACACAAAGGAAGAACACAAAGGAAGAACTCTCACACAGCGCTGACTAACAACTCGAATATATTATGCATCATCTTCATCTTCCTTCACTCCGATGCAAATGGAGGTGAACCCAAAAACCCCGAGGAACGTATGAAAAAAGAAAAAAGGAAAGAAAAGAGAAATGAAATCAAAACAAAAATAGAGGGAAAAAATAATGAATTCCCTGTACAGCGGACGTTGCTACAAATGCTAATGGCAATGAGGGTCACAAGGACGCCGGGATCCAAATGAAGATGCAGAACGGGGCCCGATGTACAGTGTGTCTGATCTTGTGCGCTGTGAAGCAGTATCATGAATAACCAACTCGCCCAAGCTGAAGTTCTGACCAATTTCATTTCTAGTACATCGGGCCCCGTTCTGCATCTTCATTTGGATCCCGGCGTCCTTGTGACCCTCATTGCCATCAGCATTTGTAGCAACGTCCGCTGTACAGGGAATTCATTATTTTTTCCTTCTATTTTTGTTTTTATTCCATTTTTTCTTTTCTTTCCTTTTTTCATACGTTCCTCGGGGTTTTTGGGTTCACCTCCATTTGCATCGGAGTGAAGGAAGATGAAGATGATGCATAATACATTCGAGTTGTTAGTCGGCGCTGTGTGAGAGTTCTTCCTTTGTGTGCGTGAAAGTACTTTTAAGTGTGTCTGATCTTGTGCGCTGTGAAGCAGTATCATAGTGGAAACAAGTTTATTTATCGATTGGTAAGAAGCGAATGCAGTTCCCTACTGCCTCCAGCTGTCTTGGTAGATATGGGTGTTTCTGGAACCCCTCGCAAATATTTTTCAGACGATTCTGCAGGCGCAAAGTGGTTTTTTTCACCCGCTTCAATGGGGGTTCACCTTCCGGGCTTGTGTCAACGCCGTGGCAACGAGCGCCTGATCTAGCTGTAGGCATTCAATCAGCCTCCAGACGGTTGGATGGGCGTGGCCGACGAGCTTCTGGAACCCGGTGTTCCATTCTTCGAAGGTGTTGTTCGTCCTGTCCTTATCCTGAAGAGTGGCGCCGTACATATTCCCTCGTTCTGGGGGAATCTCCGGTCGTCGTCGGCGCACAGTCAGGCAAAGGGAAGAATTCGCTCTGGGTGCCGCCGCAGAAGGAGCAGAAGGAGCACAGAAGGGGCCGTTGACATACGTGCAATCAAGTAGTAGAGCAGGTCGCCTACGTCACCAGTAGACTTTTCCCTGATGTAGGTTAGTCCTTCGAACACAAGCTGCGGTGGAAGGAACGCCAGCCTATCCAAAATCCCGCACAGCTTCCTAAAGTGGTCATCTGCCTTGTACTTGTCCAAAAACCCAACACCCGTTCCTTCAAAATATTTTTAAAAATTCGCAACTCAATGATTTGTTAAATACAGTTTTGCTTCCGTTTCCATTTCACATCACCCTGAGATAATCCTTGATTTCAAATACATTTACGACGCACAATGAAGGAAACAATTTAATTTTCTTAGCATTTCACTTGAAACATTAACCTGAACTCCCAAAAAACCCATGTCTTAGTAATGAAGAGACATTCTGCCTAAACTTTATATGCGCGTTTAGCGCGACATATGCACAATGAAAAAACTAGGTCACCGAAGGGTGACTTCACTTCTTCGGTCACTCTTCAGGTTAAAAACTTCGATTCACAAAGTTTCTTGGCCGTGGCACAAGGGTGCTCTGGCTTACCTTGCGTAAAGCAAGCTTGATCTCATCAGCTTTAATCAATTTCGGTAACCTAATTTTTTTTTCCCAAATCATTTCTTCTTTACCTGTTATGGCTTATCTCTCGGCACGTTTGCATGGGGTGGGGTACCAATACTCCTAAAATGGTGCAATGTCATCGCGTCCGCATTTTATCCCAGCCCGCGTTTCGCCCTGGTAGCCAAAAAAAAAAAATTAGGTGAGCTTTTGTCCGGGTCTGTGAAAAAACGGGTGAGCTTTTGTCCGGTGAGCTATTGTCCGGGGAGCTCTTGTCCGGTTACCGGATAAACAGTCACTTTGGGTTTGGCTGTGGATCTAGAAGGCAGGTTAAACAGTCACTTTGGCTTTGCACAATTGTCACGATATTGTGGTGCAATATTTTTATTTCCATTGGAAAGATTAATACATGTTTTGCCTCATTGTAAAATCAGTGTACTGACTACTCTTTTTTGTATATCTGAGTCTGTCTTCAGTTCCTGTTTACTTACTGCCCTGGTGACATTGAGATAGCATGCCGGCCTACGATGAAACCTGCTCAGGTGGCTTCAGTGTACAGAGTTGCAGCCCAACTGCCAATTATTGTCAGATTTCCCTTATTTCGAGAGGAAGTCGGTTAGATAGTTACATGGGGATAAACTAAAACTCTGCTGAGAAGGAAATGTTGGGAAATGGAGCCTTGCATGGGCACATGTCTCAATCAGAAGAGGCACTGTCCCCAGTGACATATCTTCACACTCTTTTCCCTTATCTTTGTATGTTTGTAACCTGCACATTTCTAATCTCTGCAATAAATCAAATCAGTTCAAAAACTGTCCCTCTCCTTAAAAAAAAAAAAAAAAGATTGAATATTAGATAATCTTTAATGTACAGAATTTTAAGGAATTAAGATACATTTAGTGACAGGCTGGTATGAATGATGGCATGATTTGCCCCTATTCTATATAATAAAATAACTTCAGTGACATGCACGGTAATATCTGAGTGCTTGTTTGTAGCTATGAAACATTATTACTAGGAATGGCTATGAAAAGTTAGCATGATTCATATGCAAACTTGTTTCTAGTTTACATCTCAAAGGGGCAATGCAACAATTTTTGTTCTTTTAGTAAAGACCGCTTCAAATTATTTAATGTTCATAACCTATATAAAACACACACTGTTTTTTTCTAGGGCTGGGCCATTGGTCGATTAACCTACCAATTAATGCTTTAATCACGATTCATTTTTTTAAACCGGTTAATTGGTAAAATTTTGACAGACCAAAAGTAAGAATTAAATGCTTTCACCATGCAGACATGGACGAGTACACCTATATGAAGGGCATATTTTGGGTGATACTTTAACCTAAACTGTAAGGGTGAGACTTGTAAGTCCAGACAACTGCAGAAGGTTACACATGTCCAGGCCACTTCAATGCCATGCGAGTGTCCGTTTAGAGCAGAGCTGGGTTCCAGGGTACAACACAGATGAAAACATTGCCAATGCTTACATAAGTGCACCTTCAAAGCCAGCATCATCAGATAGGGAACTAAAGAGGCAAAATGTGCAGCTAAGTCTATCAGTAGCTGTACTTGCTGTGTAATAGAGGACTTTCAGGCACGTGAAAAGAAAATCGAAGTGAAGTGGTTCAAACTAATCCTTAGTTCTTCCCGAGGCATCCATCACATGTACAGTTGCTTTGGAAAATCAATGCCAAGAATTTTACACTTACACGTTCTCCCTTTAAAAAACAACACACACACACATAAAAAAAAAGAGGACAAGAGGAACACAGGAGAAGTAGCTTACAACGCGGGCTTACTCTTATTAACATGTAGCATGTAGTACATATATATTTCTGGGATGAGGAGGCAGGGGAATGTCCCCCTGCGTCTTCTTCCCAGAAACTGCTGGGATACTCGTGTAACAACTGAGCTTCGGTAAAGCGGTCTGTTCTTCCCGAGATCGTACCACTGGTACGTTTAGGCAAGACATCGTTATCGTCGTGAGGTAGCAATGACAACGGAGGGAGAGGCCAAAGCAACGAAAAGCTATACACTCCGAGGTGGCCTGCTATGCAAGCGCTCTCGTACAGTGTAAACGCTGCTCAAGACAATATTCTCGTATTTGTGTTTCTATGCTCGCTCGCATGCATGGGGGACACACTGCTTTCGGCGCGAGGCCGGCAAGGATTCCACCTTCAGTGATTTTCTGGCATCGCGTGAGCGTCCAGCGTGATCCTGCATGCTTGTGGCTCAGCGGTTTTCGGCGTGCGGGGAGAACGCGCTGGCGTCCGTGCTGCTCTGGTTAGCAGCGATAGTTTGGATCGCGAAGGTTATGAGGGCTTGGCTATATTATCAAGATGCATATATGGGCTTCCTGATACACTAATTTGTAAAGAACTACATGAAATTCTCTAAATAACCGAATAGTCCCGTCAGCTAACTTACCATAGTGCCGCCATTTGTAAACATGTGTGCGTACTCTTGAACCGGAGCGCGAGGTGGCTGCATCTTTTGGTCCATGTTATGGATCGCATGGGTTTGCCTTACTATTCTAATAAATAATAATTAAAACAAATTTCAAACAAGTGCAAGTATATAACACAAACGACCCATTTGTATTTTAAATTAATCTAAAGCCGGATATGACATCAGAGTAACAATATTATTTTGTTGAACAACTAATGGGTTTTTAATGATTTAATTATATATTGACATTAAAATAGTTTATTAACAATATAGTACTTAAAAGCTTTGCAACCCATGCGTTGTAAAAAACCGGATATGACGTTTTGGGTCGACGCAACGTTTAGCGTTGCGTCGACCGGGTCGACCCAACGCCGGCCTAAAAAAAAAGACAAAAAGTGAAAAAGAGATTTACTATTTCTTTTTATTTGTATTATGTTTTGGACGACCAAACGTCGACGAAGTTTTCTGGGAAGAGAAAGCTTTGTGTTGGGATGTCAATACCTTTTACAGTGAAGTTTTACGCAACGTTTAGTTTTTACAGGGGAAGCCATGCTTATTTTTCTTATGCTTACGAAGGGGTGCAAATTGCATTTGGGGCATCATTTTTGTTTCCACGTCAGGGTAGACGATTTCTGAGAAAAATATACTCTTGCTCGCTAAAGTAACTTCTCTTTTTGCGACATTCTCAGAAGAAACTGTGTTCGTGTTGCGAGCTAAGCGAAAAGCGGGGTTTTGAACCATTACGACAACGATTCGGAACAGTCGAGCAGATAAACTCCATCACTGGCAGCAGACGACAAAGATTGGCTCACTTACAGTGGCTAAAGGGGTAGTGTAGTTACCGCGTAGCCTCCACCATGCACCGGGAACGGCCGCTCCTTGGAAGACGGTGTAGGTGGCGCTTCGATCCGCAGCTCCGTTGCCTCTATCTGCCGGCCTCAATCGGCCGGCAGATAGAGGCACCCTAACACGCTTCATAACTAATATAAATACCTCAAAAACAATTATTTGTTTCCAGTGAACTTCCAACGACATGGTTTGTTTTCGTAGGTCAATAAAAATGTGAAACTAGCAGACGACAGTGATAGTCGACAGCTGCGAATCGGCCGGAGCTGGCCGGAGCCAAGCTTGCCGAGCGGCCAAGCCGGAGCCATAGCCGGAACGACGGTGCTGCAAGCGCCAGCGCCACCCGCGGCCGTCTTCCAACGCTGTGCCGCTTCTCCGGTTTCGTTCGTTACACTACCCCCTTTAAGCCACTGTAGCTCGCTGTTTGTGTAATTTAATAACCGCTCTCGTCAGTTACTGACGACTAAATAATTTGTCTTACTATTTGTGCAAAACAACATAAAACTTTATTTACAAGACACTTTACATAAGCTTCAAAAATCTAATTTTTTCATTCGTCCCATAGGCTTGCATGTATTGCCTGGTGCAACGCCTTGCCTGGTGTCAAGCAATGGCCGCCGGTGGTGCCACCGTCGGGCTCCCGATCCGCGATCGAGCAGAGGACGTTCGGGCGTTGGGGCAGAGGTCGGGAGTCGTCGCGAAGGTCGGTTCCAGGACTCGCAGAGGTCACCGATAAGCTCGGAGCCATTTGAACTCCCGGGTGTGCTTCCTCCTGTGCATTTGCTGACTTACACATCAGCCATGTCCGGCCGAAAGTTCTGCGTCGGTGGGAACTGGAAAATGAATGGGAACAAGGGCAGCATTAAGGAGATCTGCGATATGCTGAAGACGGCCAAGCTGGACCCCAACACCGGTGAGTCGAAGGCGCACTTGCCCTGGGCAGTAGTGACGTTCGTCCTGGCGCAGAGGTGATCCTCGGCTGTCCGGCCCCGTACCTGGACTACGTCCGGAGGATCCTGCCGGCCGCCATCGCCGTGTCGGCGCAGAACTGCTGCCAAGTCGAAAAAGGCGCTTTCACCGGCGAGATCAGGTGGGCTGGTATCGACGATGTGTTCTACATGCAGATACCCGCTTGATCGGACGCAGATTGTAGATCTACGCTCAGAGTTTCGAGAAGCGCCGTCGGTGTTTTCCATTTCCCACGGGCGTTAAGCTCCCGGAGAGGGGAGGGGTGGGAGTGGTCGGTGGTGGTGATGGCTTTGCAGAGCTCAGTTCTGTCTGCTTTTTGCACAGGGTTGTGATGACGTCAGAAAGCCGAGCTCTTATTGGCTGATTGTAAAAATGGGGTGTAGACCCTCGAGGCATCTAGCATTGGGGTCTACCCGCTATCCTTCCAATCAAAGCCAGTCAGAACTCGGCGTCGTTTTGGCGTCACCTCAATCCCTGCCAACATTACTAAATTACCTCAGCTGCGAAACACCGCGTAAAGGGTTCGCCCCCACTCATTTCAGTCCGCCTCCCGTCGTTCGAGCGCCATCTCGACTTTTGTTTGCAAACTGTGTGCTCCATAGAGCAGAGCTGGAACGCACATCTACACGCCATAGAATACACTGCAGTTACCATAGCAGCCGTCCGGCGTGTCGAACTGACGGGAGGCAAGTGCATGGTGAGTGAGGGGTACTGCTTCGTGCATGCAGTGTCTACGAGCACTTTCGTAGCTGGCCTAATCTAATAACATTGACCCCTGCTGAAAGAAGCAGATGACCTGCTCTCGGCATAGGCTCTGTTATACTCCGGCGTCGGCGTAGCAAACGTGGCATAGTGCAGTGCACACAGATGCAGATCAATTGCAGATATCGAGTTCCTGCTCCCCAGCCAATGAAAGCCCCAAGTTCTGCGCCACACGTTTGCTGCGCTCAACGTTGGAGTATAACAGACCCTTATGTTGCCAGGGCGGTTGTCCACGATACATGGTTTCCTCGTGGCGTCATCCGCCATGTAGGTGGTCATTCCTACTTGTTCTTGACAAGAAGAGAAAACTTGGCAGTGCAAAATGTATGCTGTATAAGATATACGCTCATCAGCAAAACTATACATAGCTTGCGTGTGGCATCATTCCGGCCATGCCAGTATTTTATGTGCTGCGAGCATTCGGTTCGGGGTGCTAGTTTCACACCGCAGACAGTTGTAGTTCGAAGAAACCACTAACTACAAATAATGGCAGTACCCAGCAGTGGTGATGTTTGCAAGCTATGTATAGGGTCATACATAGTGGAACCTGAGATCAGAGGTATGCAAAGGAAAACTTCGAGGACGAGAAAAGAGGACTAGACACCGTCTCAAACGCAGCTAAAGATTTTTATTCCGTGCCACTCCTTATATATACATCCTCGATGTCGCCAAGCTTCCCATAAACCGCAAAGACCTCAATAGTGTTGCAAGTCGTGTTGCAAGTTGCGCCAGGGAACGGTGACACGATAGCAAGGTAGAACAAGAGGTTTAATATGGCGATCGGCTCAGAGCCGGGTACGTTCTAGCCACGGGCGCAAGGCACGAGTTCATGCGCACGAGCGACGGAGCTCTATCTGCTCGGCTGCTCAGTGTAGCGCTATCCAACATCTCCCCCATACAGAAGAGTCAAAGTCTCTGGGGAGCCTTGACGCATCGGCCACTTCTCGTGTGTGAATGAAGATTGCCTTCGCATTCTGCACGTGGCTCTTGAGCATCTTCGCTGTCAACGACTTCCGCATCCCGGACATTTGCAGGAAAAGGAACAAGATGAGTTCGGTTACGTCGCACAACCCCGTTGTCAGTGTCTACGAAGTAAGATCTTGGTTCCTCTGCTGGTCTCTGTACTGTACCTTTCTGCTTGATGTCTGTGATCCAAACTTCCTCTCCATTTAGGACTTCAGGCAGTGGGCGTACGCCATGCCGTCGATTGAAGTCTTTCTTCTGGTGTTCCCGGTATAGTTCTTCAAAGTCGCGAAGTTTTCTCATGTCGGGCATGTGGGGCATGAGCATCTCGGGAACAATAGGGAGCTTGGTTCGTAAACGTCGACCCATAAGCAGTTGAGCGGGGCTGTAGCCGTTCTTCAGCGGAGTCGACCTGTAAGAGAGAAGGGTCAGGTACGGGTCTTTCGTTTTTTCCATTGATTTCTTGATGCATTTCACGGCTGCTTCCGCAAGTCCATTACTTTGGGGATAATATGGGCTTGAGGTGGTATGGTTGAACCCGTATTCTCGAGCAAATGTAGCGAAGTCTGATGACGAGAACTGAGGCCCATTGTCGGACACTACCACCTCGGGAATGCCGTGGCGAGCGAAGATTGATTTGCAGTGGGTAATGACGGTAAGCGATGTAAGTTTCTCAAGTCGTGCTATCTCGGGGTACCTTGAGAAATAATCTGTCATGATCAACCACCAGTGGCTGTTGAAGTAGAAAAGATCCATTGCAACGCGCTGCCATGGTCGGTCAGGAAATTCCGTGTTTAGAAGCGGCATCTTGCGATTGCACGTGGTTTTGATGCATTCGTTGCATTGCTTTACTGTGGCAGTTATCTCTGCTGCTATTGTTGGCCACCAGACACAGTCTTTTGCTCTTGCTTGTGTTTTCGTGATGCCGAAGTGGCCTTCGTGAAGAAGTTGCATAATCTCTTGTCTGCACGAGACAGGAACGACGACACGGGCTGCATAGAGGAGCAAGTCGTCTTCTACGGTGATCTGGTGTCGGTGCTCAAAGAAAGGTTTCAGGTCTTGTGACAAGTCTCTTCTGGATGGCCACTCCTTTGAGCTTAGTTTTCGTAGCTGGTTACAAACTGTGTCCGATTTTTGACTTTCTTTTAGCCATTGTAGGCAATGGTCCCTGACTGGGATAGCTTTGTTCAAGGAACAGACGAAAGCTTCGACGTCTTTTTCGAGGTCTGTGTCCCCTGTCTGTTGTAGAGGTGCTCGGGAAAGTGTGTCAGCGGCTAGTAGGTCCTTTCCGGGTACATATTCTACGCTGTACTGGTACCGCATCATCCTCATCTTTAGCCTCTGGAGTCTGGGTGTCAAGTCGTCAAGAGTTTTCGACATGAGGATGGGAACGAGCGGCTTGTGGTCTGTCTCCAGCTTGAACGTTTTACCAACCAGGTAGTCCTCGAACTTTCCACATGCCCAGACTAAGGCAAGAGCCTCTTTCTCAATCTGCGCGTAGCGCTTTTCGGTGTCTGAGAGCAATCTTGAGGCGTACGCAATGACAGCAAATTTGCCATCTGTTTGTCGCTGCCGGATCAGTGCTCCAAGTCCGAAGGAGGAAGCGTCTGCGCTGACGACTGTATCCTTTCCGGGGTCATATACGCCCAGTACGGGACGAGAAGATAGTACTGTCTTCCATTTGTCAAATGCTTGTTGCTGTGGAGAGTCCCAAAGAAACTCGTGCTTCTTCGACAACAAGGATGAAAGTGGCTGAAGAACCTCTGAAAGGTTTGGCACAAAGCGGGCAAGGTATGTGGCCATACCCAGTACTCTTTGCAGCTCACTTTTGTTTGTCGGGCGTTTCATTTTCAGAATAGCTTCTACCTTCCTTTCATCGGGTCTGATGCCGTTGTAGTCTAGTTGATGGCCTAAGAACGTGAGCTCTTGGACGTTATATAGGCACTTGTTTTCGTTGAGCGTCAGTCCAGCTTTGGTTAATCGCTGCAGTACGGTGCGGAGCGTCTCGTTGTGTTCTTCTTCGGTTGAGCCCCAGATGAGGATGTCATCCATGTGACAGACCACTCTGTTAATGCCATGCAAAAGACTAGACATCTGCTTTTGAAAGTGCTCTGGAGCAGACGATATGCCGAAAGGTAGTCTGTTGAAGGAAAACCTCCCGAACGGTGTAATGAAGGTGGTGAGCTTCCTGCTGCCTTCGTCCAGTGGAATTTGCCAAAATCCCGAATTAGCATCTAATTTCGAAAATATCTTCGCGCCGTGGAGGAGTCCGAGTGTGTGCTCGACGGAAGGAATGGGATGCCATTCTCTCAGGACGTGATGGTTTAGACCAGTGAAGTCGACGCAGATTCTCACTGATCCGTTTGGCGTTCACTTTGACACAATAGTACAGACAATTGAAACCTCACAGCAACCAGGGATCACTTCGGTCACAAGCCATCCAACTGAGAACAACAGGGGCACTCAAAGAAACAAAACCACGAAACCGAAAAAAGATAAGGACGTCATTCTTTCCTCGCTCTACTAATCCACAGATCACTCAAAGGGTTCACATTCACCACAATTGCACCGAGCTCACAGATCTACAGTACACTCCGGTCACAAACCATTCAACTGAAAACAACAAAGGCCTTCCAGCGAAACGAAATCAGCAACCGGACATCCACTAACGATAAGAAAGGCAATCTTTCCTCCCACGCTTAACATACAAAAAAAAAAAAAACAATGCTGAAGGAAACACGTCCACACAAAAAACAAACGGTTAAATCTTGAGAAACGCCTTTGATTCATCCGTGAGGACCATGGATGGCTGACTAATGCAGTTTCCTGACGCTTTTATCCGGATCGTCTCTCTGACTACCCGTTTTACGTCATTCCTTTCCCTGTGTAACACTTCTGTTTCCGACCACTTTGCTTCACAATTATTGCACTCCTGTAAATGTTTAGCAATTTCTGAGTTTGGTGCGTTGTTCTTAACGTTGCGCTTATGCTCCGTAAGTCTATCATTGAGGCACCTTGACGTCTGGCCTACATACTTCGATAAAGCGTGCCCATTCTCTAAGGTCTGAGGTTTGGCCTACATACTTCGATAAAGCGTGCCCATTCTCTAAGGTCTGAGGTTTCAATTGTCTGTACTATTGTGTCAAAGTGAACCCTATTGAGGTCTTTGCGGTTTATGGGAAGCTTGGCGACATCGAGGATGTATATATAAGGAGGGCACGGAATAAAAATCTTTAGCTGCGTTTGAGACGGTGTCTAGTCCTCTTTTCTCGTCCTCGAAGTTTTCCTTGCATACCTCAGTCTCAGGTTCCACTATGTATGATCTACACCAGCTCGCCTGCACTTTGACCATCTTTTCGTTAATGTATAGGGTGTTTTCACAGGACGTTATCATAAGGAAAAAAAAAGTGTGATGAAACTTACAAGCTTTTGTGCACTCCCGATTTGAGGGTGTCATGCAAATCTTCACAATGCTCACTTTCAGCACGCACCAGACAATTCTTAACAACGGAGGCATGCGGTTTAGAGAAGCTTCGTTTTAGTGAGCACAGTTTTACCGACCCTGGTTTATCGAAGCCTTTATAGAGAACCCAGTTTAGAGAAAATGGCGATGAGCCTCCTTTTAGCGAGTCGACCGCCGCGTAGCGGCGTGTACGGAGTAAATCAGGTGAGTTAACATTTTTTTAATGAGCCGCCGCAGACTGCCGCTGTGAAGCGGCGGGAGCGCAGCGGAGGGGGGGGGGGGGGGGGCATGGTTTAACACGTGCACCAGTGAAACACGCGAGAAATGGAAAAGTCTTTTTTTAAAAAGCGTCCCCTTTTCGATAAACGGCATTTTCTCTAAACTGAGGCTCTGCTTTCTCTAAACCGATGCTTCGATAAAGCGTGCCCATTCTCTAAAACGTGCTTCGATGAAATGGCATTCGATCAACCGTAGTAAACCCCTTAACAATACAATGAGGGGCAAAATTATCTGCAGTGAAAACACCCTATTGTAAGGGCCGTTGATGTGACGCCGTTGCAAGCCATCTATATATGGCTTGCAGTAGATGTAATCCCACAATGCTGGTAGTTATTCCTACTTATTCTTGACGAGAAAAACAAATTTGGTAATGTAAAGGAATGCTGCAAAAGGGGTACACACTCAGCAGCAAGATCACCACAATGACAGCTGATGTGACGTCAATGCAGGCCATGTAAGTTGGTGGGCTGCGGAGGTGCCCTCGAATCGGGAGTCTTGCAGAAGTATAAATTGATGGGCAAAAGAAAGATGGAAACTCATAATCGTTCGGGAAGACGCAGAGCAGCTCGAATTTTCCGTCATGGGAAGAGACGGCTTTGTTTCCTTCAATCTTGACAAATATGCCCGTTTTCTTTGGAAGGGAAAAACTATCCTTTAGTTGTTAATGTCGTAGTTCAGTATTCGGGGTTGAATTGGTCTCCACATCCATGGGTTTCAATAATAAGGCCCGAATAACCCTCTCAGAATCACGCACCGCACCTGGGGCATGGGAGTGCTCTGAGACAGGGTATTGGATCGCTTAGAATACAAAGAATAATGCTCACAAACCTGCAATGGGGTGGACAGAAGCAGGGTCAGGCAGGGTACTTGTAACAAAGCTCCTGTTTCCACTGACCTGCTGGTGGCAAGTGCTGATGTCTTGTAAACACGAGCAAAGGGCCACTGTGCATTTCTTCAACGATGCACTTGACACAGAATCTGAGACTGTGCAGGATTGCAGACAACTTGCCGCTATCAGCTGCCGCCTTTCTCAAGGCTTCCTCTTGTGGGGTCAGGATCAACCGGTGGGAAAACACTGCTTGGAAGCTCCGACTACAGTGCACATCATTTGAGGTGGCTCAGAATGTTATGACCAGTGTCGCATGTAGCTTTTCTTTTTTTTTATTGGCCACAGGTACTAGATGTTGGCAATGAGCCTCTTGCGTGATACACACACTTTGTTTTATCTATGGAGGTCGCAAATGTTTTGCAGCACCTTTAGAAAAGTTTTGGTGAAATGACTGATGGCATAGTTACCTGGAATATTTTAGCGCCATTCCTGCGCTCCCCACCTATGTTGTTCTTTGCACAGTCCTGCCACATGTCAAAGCCTCATATTTCTCAGCAGTATTCGAAACACTGGAGAAAAGACATAGCCATTCAGCCGAGAGCTTAGGCAAGAAGGCATCCAATTTTGATTGTTCTTAGACGGACTCGCGAGGCACCGACTTGCACTGGCCGGCTTGTTCCCATTGTTCTGCTTTGCACGAATCGAGTTTGCTGGCTGCTACGGTCCAGTTCTGCGTGACAGTTGTGACTCTGTACTCTATTTCACGATAACTTGGCGAACTATGGTGGTTACGGCCCCCACGACCCAAGAAGAGCGTCAGAGCGAGGCACGCGACCTCGTGTCATGGGAGCGTTTGTGTTGCTGCGCCAGATGCAAGGCCCAGAGGAACCAACCGTCGTCTGCCGGCCGAGAGTCGTCTGCTGTGGAACCAACCGACACCGCCGCAACATTCTTGTGTGCTAGAGTTGCGTGCTGTTTAGGAGCAGTTAATGTGACAACCATGTTCTCAATTTACACACGAATCTGTGGTGGCGTGCTAATGCCGGGCAACGTTTTGAGCGGAAGCGTTCGATTACACGGCTGCGATTGTTCAGACATCGTTGAAAAGTCACGTTGTTCTCGGAAAAGTGGTGATCCTCGTTGACTGTTGTTGAAAAGTAAAGACGCCTTCGTCTTTCTTCCGTGTCGTGTAGTGTTCTGGTCAGAAAAGTCTGTCCTCAGCACTAGTAAAAGAATAAGAATCCTAGAACTACTACTTGTCGCGGACGGCACTGATGCTTTGGCGGTGACGGGGCCTCCTGTGGCCTCGACTGTGGAGTGTCGTCGCGTGCCTCGCTCCCTGTGCCTTTATTGGTTGCGGGAGCTGCGAGCCTCCACGGTTCGCCAAGTCGTCGTGAAGCGGAGCATACAAATTAACCGCCTCATTTGTGCGGTTGCTTGTGGTCACAGGAGGAATTTTGCTGCCCTTGTCTTACGAATTGAACCATTTCGCTTTCCAGTCCTGCCATGATCAAAGACTGCGGTGCAACTTGGGTGATTCTGGGTCATTCGGAAAGGAGGAACGTGTTCAAGGAGTCTGATGAGGTAAGGAGCCAGCCCGCAGTGGGCGCGGCCTTCTCTGCGAATCGGACTTCTCATTATGGCAGGTGTTTTGCCGCACGTCGGGCACAATATTTGCTTACGAACTACGCATCGTACGAAGATTAAATGGGTATCGCGTTGGTCACTGTCAAGGATGCTGTTTAGTGAAATGCATAATATTTAAGAAGATTAAGCTTAATTCGATTTATGTAACTAGCTTATTAAGGCGAAAGCCTTGCTTTTCCCATTGAGCGGAAACAGAGAAAAAATGGCCATAAAAATGCATTTAAGCGGCGCATGCTGCTCATTCGCATTTGTATGGCCATTTTCTCCTATTTGTCCCATGACCCTACTTATCCCATTACCTTGGCATCGTCCTTGCGGTCGTCCCAGGAAGTCGGTCCTAGACCTCTAGGACGGCGTCACTTGTCACATTACGTGAAAAACTAGCGTTGTTGATGGTATGACTGAAATATGGCCATAAAAATACATCATCAAGTGTCATCAGCGTGATGTCATCAAGCATCATCACAGTCACCAGCGTGATGTCACTGCCGCAGCACCGTGTGCAAAATGTGCGCTTTGGACTTCATCTGTGCTCGTTGTGTGCTTTGTGCGATGGACTGTGAGGGCGACCGCGTCTACATCTACCGCCTCGACATCGACAACAGCGTCTACATCTACGGCGGCTTCCGCAGGCAAACGTGGCCGCCCCCACGAATATGCCACAGCCTTCTTAAGTGTCCTCCTCTAGGCATCGTTCTGAACGTCGTCCTAGACGTTGTCCTAGAGGGTCATGCGTGAGGTCGTCCCTGACGCTGTCCTCAGCGCCCGTCCTTTACGTCGTCCTAGAGGTCGTCCTAGAGGTCGTCCTGGACGCCGTACTTGGCGTCGATCTCTAGGAAGTCGTCCTCGACGTCAGCCCTAAACTAATACGTGTAAAAACATTACTCGAAAACATTTCTCCCGCGGTACTATAATGCTTTCGCCTTCCTACACGCTCAGCAGTCTTAAGTGCACCCCTGTAATTTTAATTAGTGAAAATAAGACAGTAGTTTCAGTTAGGAAGGTGATGAGTATCATCAAAAACTACTAAATCAACCAATAGAAAGGTTTGGAGCGCATGTTTTGTTTGTCTTGGTCTCCGACATACTGCGTCCAACTTCAATACACCCGCATGCTTTTTTTCCTGTTTCTACCATCCCTCTCTTGCTTTCCAGCCTCGCGTGTGTCACAGGCGGTCACTTTTTTTGCGCCACCACATCTTCCGCACACTCCAGGCCTTTCTCGAATTTACTGATATAGAATTCATTTAATGGGCATCAAGTTTTTGAAATGGAACAACACGTGTTTATTTTTAATTACCAAAAGCTAATTATGCCAAACTAATAGATTCTCTTCGAAGTCCGCTCGAGCAATGCTGGTGGCTGACATATCTGGGGTATCTCTTTCCGCGTTAAGCGTACGATTGGATCTGAGGTTCACGCCGAGCTTCGATGCTGTACTTGTGTCCAATTTGTGCCCGACATGCCTTGAGTAGTCGACGTGGACCCCGCCGGAAGGTGCACACTTTCGTAAGCCCTATACAGGATATGAGTATCGGAAACACTACATACTTCATGAAACTGGCCCCTCTGCACCGATACTTTCTGCAGAAAAAGTTTGGCCGATGTTCATAAAACGCACACACAGCACACTGCCCCCCAAAGTTGCTACGTGCCTGTGGTAGCACTGGGCACACTGGCACTTTCTATGTGACACTAATTGCGAAGGCAAGTTGTTGTAAAAGTATCGCACCTATTTTCCCGGCAGACATGCCTTGGGTGGCTACGATTCGTGCAGTTTTGGAACATCTGTTTCTTCTGCAATGTCTGTCACATTAGTGCTTCCGTAATGTGTTTGATTTGCTACCCATATGGGAAAGAAAAAAAAGCTGCGCTGTATTACTTCTAATGCTTGGAAAAAGATGCCCTCTTTCTAATATATGCCAAAAAAGAAAAAGAATTGTGATCTTGTTTGGTTTTTTTGGAATATTACTGGGATGTCTTTTTGTTTCCTCCACTCACCGCTCATTGACGAAAGTGATAAACTTTTGGCAGTAACTATTTCGACGCCCACATTCAAAATACTTTTCAAGTATTATTTCGACGCCCGTGCACCACTGCCTGAAGGTTGAAAATATCTTTTCAAGCCATTTTGATGTCTCCCTGAAAATGTTTGTCATTGTTTTGACGTCAACTTAGAACATGACTTCGGAGTCCGGACTGGGGAGCTGATCGAAATGTGGCGGTCAAAAAAATATTATCTTGCTTGCAGGCAGCGTATACGTCGTATCACGCATTTTGCCGAAAACAAATATCATGCAGTCGGCTGTTGTTTTTATGTCCTTTAAGTGATGTGGAATGCAAAACTTCTCAAAATACGTCATCTGTCAAGCCGCACGTAATGTTTGCTTGGTTGTGCCCAACATTACAAAATGCGGCACTGCTGCTTTTTCATGATTTTATTTCACATGTTTTATATAGAGAAAGTAGCTGAATGCCGTGTCATAAAATTTGCAGTTGACTGTAAAATGCGTGTATCTCGCTACAACCACGCCCAGAACCTTTGTTCGTTTGCACCGGTCAAGAAACATCAGGAGGCAATGTTTGCATTCACAACCTTTTATTAAACATTCCGATCGTTTCGTAGTTGACCCGCCTGTTATACAAGAAACCAAACAGGAAATCTAAACTGAAGCAACAAACTCTCGATACCCGTTAAAACAGGGCAGGAGCCAGATGCAAAGCAAGACTGCAGCCACTGCAACCAAACATTGATTCGCTCAAATGACCGCTGTTCGCTAAAACGTCATTCATCGTGTGATACGGACCCATACGCCTTACATTTGTTACGTGCAGACAAGAAAGAGGGAATATCCAGCTCGCCTTTGTTGTAGATTCAAAATTTTAAGTGAGACGCATGACGAGACGACACGCCACGCTGTCCGGAACGCTCTGAGCATCGCCGCCGGGCGTGTTCAGAAAGATTCAACTGTCGAGCCAGTACTCACACACGCTGAATGAGATATTTCCACTGCCAACTAGGACCGAAACTTCTTAGGCACGCAACATGTGAACCGGCCGGAACGCCAACACAAACATCGATTCAACACCATCACAGACTAAACAGAACGAAACCACATAACGGCTGCCACCGCGATGGCTGCATTGGTGGGGACGTCGAAATAATAAAGCCACTATTTATGCGTCGTACGGAAGTGGCCGTCACAGATGTCGTAAATACTTTTGAAATATTTTGACAGCGGAGGCTGAAATAGTCAGTACCTAAACTTTTAACCGGGTGCAGTTATACATATGCTATATTGACCATGACTCTAGTTCTCTTTCCTCGGCGACTAGGGATGTGCCGAGAGGTTGTCTATCTATGCGCATTACATTTTTCCACCATCTCATGAGTTGATCGGAGACCTTTATTTATTTATTTGATATGAAGGCGCTATCAGCGTCTGGGTTAAGGGCTTTAATGGAGGTGTGGTAAAGCTAGAATGTGCCTTTTGAAAAGCAAGAAAAGAATAAAGACAGCAAACGAGGCTACCCCAAAATTCCCGCACGCAAAGTACAAACCCTATAAACCAGAATCAACATCTGGAATTACAAGAGGAAAAAAAAAATTGCCATGTACAAAAGTACGTGCTGTTTCTAAATCTGGGCTTAAACATCTTGGAATCATGGAGTGAAACAACATGAACTGGGTGCTAGTACATTCTATTCTCGCACCTCACGAGGAAAGCATGAGAACATTTAAAAAATCATGAAATGCGAAATTCTTGCAACTAATGTGTAAGTTGCTATGTTATGAGTGATGCCACGCACCTGATATGAAAGATGACTGAAATTGATGGGTCACTTGAGCAGTGAATCGAAAAAGAAGCTTCAAGTGTTTGTTTTTCTGTCTAGACTCGAGAAAATAAAGATTAGGTAGAGCGCTTCAGCTGTGTTGGCGAATCTAATCTATAATACCTGGAAGAAAAATAAATTGTAAGGCTAGTCGTTGCACGTTTTCGAGGCCAAGGATGAGATTATTTGTGTGGGGGTCCCAGCAAGCTGTTTAGTATCAGTGGTTGCTAATTTTAAAGACTGCCGTAAAAAAGCCAGTCTTATATTAGCCTTTTTAGCGACGTTTGTTTCATGTATGCTCCGTTGAAGATTGCTTGAAATAGTAACACCTAGGTATTCGTAACTATCTATACTCTTTTTAAAAGAACAACTATAAAGACTGTAATGATATAGACGTTTTTTCCTATACTGTGAACAACTTATGTTTCGCAGGCTCAATGTTTCGCGATTTAGGTCAAAGCTGAAGTTTTGGAATAATTTGCGAGTTCTAATTTTCGCAATGCAGTCTGATCTCAATATAGATTCCAATGTGTTTTCATTTTACTGGAATTGTTCGCTGTGACCTATGTTTTTCGCAAATTGTAGGTGATTCGTAAAATTCGCAAAGATTTGGTCCTTGCGAAAATTAAGTCGTTCACAGTATTAAGAGACATTTTCCATTTCCTGCACCATTGAACTTTATGTAGACAGGCACTTAGATTTCTTTGGTCAGATGCAGTTCTTACGTTGGTGTAGAAAACACAACAATATGCAAACAGCTTTGCAAGTACCGGCATGCCCTTTTTCAGATGATTCATAAAAATTGAAAAGATCAAAGGTCTCGGAACCGAGCCTGGTGGTACCTCAGAATTAACAACTTTTTATGGGAAAGAATTGCCTCGGTCTATCCTTACTGTGTTTTATTCTTTAACATAGGTCATAATTCATTTTCTATGGTTCACTCTATTGAGGGCCTTCTTAAAATGTAAAAAGAATGTTGTCGATTTGCCCTCTACTGTCTAGAATTTTAGTAAAGAAATGTATGACATCGATTAGTTCCGTAACATTAGATAGCCCCTTTTGGAATCCGTGTTGGCTACAGTCAAGTAAGCTGTGTTCAGTCAGAAATCTCTCCACTACCTTCATTTATTCTCTCTTCCTCTCTGTTTTGAATATGTTTGGAGATTATGTGCTATAATAATTTGTAGCAGGTTGTAGTTATGAAAATTGGTCGATAATTGGATGCACAGCGTGGGTTTCCATCCGTAAATATTGGAATGACTTTAACCCAGTCTCCAGACATTTAAAAGTGAAGAGTTATGAAAAAATTTTTTATAAAGAAGCAAAATGTGTTTTGACGAGCATTGTTTTTATGACTCCCAGATGAAGGTCAGTCCAGCCTGAGCTGGATCATGGCACTGTCCTAGTTAGAACCAGCTAAATCCAGTTGGATTTAGCCCCATTTCCAGCTGGTACTAGTTGTATATTCTGGATGCAACTGGACTGACTTTCACATTGGGCGATCTGCATGTTTCCACCATTATGTTGTCATTTTTTGCACCAAACAACATCATTGTAGTTTACCGTGTTTTTCTTGTTTCCGGCGAGTAAAGCATGTGTTTGGAATCGAGCCCAATGCCAAATGCGTGCCGACGCAGTGATAGAATAAAAGATGTGCAGCAAATGCTGATGCAGCGCTCGTGCGCGATACGCGCCAAAAGTGCACGGCCGAAATAGGGCTACCCGGGACAATGAATGCGCTGCCGGCTCGCCACTACGTGGCGCACGTTTTGCGAAGGGTCCGTCGAATTCGCCGTGGCTCTGCTCCTTCTGGAGGGGGCGCGTTGGTCCCCGCGTCGCGGGCGGTGCGAGAGTTCTTTGTCCGAGCCCGGCATGCTCTTGGCGCAGCTGATCGGAGACAAGGTGCACCATGCCCTGGAGTCCGGCCTGAACGTCATTGCCTGCATCGGCGAGCTGCTGGAGGAGCGGGAGGCCGGAAAGACGGAGGAGGTGGTCTACCGGCAGACGGCGGCCATTGCAGGTCTCTCGCCTTCTTCGGCTCTCTTTGGGGCACTCTGCACGTCTTGGCCTGGGATGGGGCAGCTGTGGTAGGGTGGCTCTAGCAGCCGGAGTGACGACACCGGGTGAAGGTACTCGACGCGATGCCACGAGAAGCGCCGATGGTGATCTCCACTTGTGGGCTCAAAAGTCACCGTGGGAGCGGGATGGCTAGCAACTGCACTCCCCTCAATCAGTCATGTGGGATCTGGTGTGATGGTGTGAATATAGGTGTGGATTGTTGCTAACATCTCAGATCAGGGCACCAGCAGTCTCTGAAGATGAAGCCTACAGTCGTCCCCTGATGAATGACCTCACGCTGCTGCCCTCCTGATGATGTCTCCGACAAGAGGCAGTCTTGTCGGAGAGCACTCATCAGGAGGGCAAGAAGAGCAGAGGAGTGACCAATTTTGTCAGAGCGCACGTGATAATCCTCTGTGCAGTCGATTGTCGTGAAGACTGAATGGATCTCGGAAAATCTTTACGGTAACTCTCGAGATAATTTTTGGCCTATCGTGGTGAGAGGTGGCACGGAGAAAAGCGCGACACTACTCTGGCAGCTAAGGCTGCCGTATGCAGTGACTTTAAAAGATCAAGTATTGTACACGTTCCTCAAAAGAGGAACGGAAGCTCGTTCCTCGTTCCTTGTGATTTTTAGAACGGGTTGCTCTTACAAGTTCCATCTGTGAGAAAGCAACTCGTTCCCGTTACAGGTAAAAAATGGAATGTGCCGTTACATATACGTTATATTTGTATTTTGCTAATTACCATGTTTCATTGGATCAAACCAAGCTTTTTTATTTTTTTATCTATCTCATCAAATGGCAACTGACGAATTTGAATGCCGTGATGGAAGGACAAGAGGAAGGGCAACAAGTGGAAGCAAGGTTTCATTTGTTGATATTATTCACTTTTAAATATCTCTGCATTTTGCCATATTCATGTTTGTGGAGGGCTATGCAGACGAGCCAAATGTACTGTTACCCTAAATTGCATGAGCGCTTTACAACAACCTCACACGTTTCAATCTAACAAAGTCCCGTGCTCAAACTTAACAACAGTTGGTTCTCGATGTTGCTGTCCACAAGACAAGCAAGTGGAAAAAGTGTAGGGCTTTTGGAAGGTCAATCTTAAAACTACCAGTCCACTTTTCGTGAAGATTGGATTCGTTGTTGAGCTTGGATTCGTTGTTGAGCTTCAAGGTGGGTGAAGAGTAGGGGGAATGAAGGTTAGTTAGTTTTTGTGCATCTGGCCAATGTTTGGGATGCAAGGGTGCGTTTGTTGTCTGGTAACCTGTTCTTTTGGTGTAACTGTAGGTTTTTTTTTTTTTTTAGAAGTTCAGTGATGGCTGAAGTGGGCCTTAGATTTCTAGGTGTTTGAGGATTCGTGGAGGCAAAGAAAGTAGCTGAGTTTGAGACATCCCTTTTCTGCCCTTTTCCTTCAACTAAATGTTTTGATTTCTGTACCGCAGTCTCGGGCACTGAAAATAGAATCAATGCCTATTAGCTCTCCTGCACCCGAGTGTTACCAAGCGAGGACCCCACAAAATAAACCCTGAGTAACAAAAAATTTAACGAGATCCTGCTGTCCGTAAAGATATTATTTTTATACTTTTTTAGAATTGCCCTCTTAGAAGTAAAATAAAAATTACTCCACTGGACGAACAATAAGGAACGCCGTTCCTTCTTCCGTTCCCGTAATAATGTAACGAGTTGCCGTTCCAGTTCCACCAGTGCAAAATGGAACGGCGGCGTTCCTTCATTCCTCCTAAAAGGAATGCGTTCCAGGAACACCATTCCTTGGAACGCCGTTCCGTACAACACTGAAAAGAATCCAGCTTTGTTCAGGCTCGGGAAGGGCAAGATGATAATCTTTCATTTGCTGCAAAGTTACCCCCACAAAGGTTCGATTTGGGGCGGCTCTTAAGGCGTGGGTCTGTCCCTCCTAGTTGTGGGTATGTAGCCACTTCGAGGTTTAGTTTATGAATGGCTCAAGAGATGGCGTGTTCCGGAATTAACTTTATGTAGAGATGACAGATGGCGCTAGCGCTCGCTCTTGGCGCTGCTCGTAGTTTAGCTGGATGGAGGCAGTAGACAAGGCTGCGGAGCGGAGAGCGCGCAAGGCGGCGGCAGCGCGCGCTCGCAGACAGAATCCAGCCGTGCGAGAGCGAGAGGCCGAAGCATGTCGTCAGGCTGCGCGTCGACGCCGCCAAGATCCGGCCGTGCGAGAGCGGGAAGCCGAATCGCGTCGTCAGTCTGCTCGGCGACGCCGCCAAGATCCGGCCGTACGAGAGTGGGAAGCCGAAGCGGCACGGCAGCGTCGCCAAGATCCGGCCGTACGAGAGCGGGAAGCCGAAGCGGCACGGCAGCGGCGCCAAGAGGATCTGCAGAACGTCAGGGAACGGGAAGCGGCAAGAAAGCGCGCGTATCGGCAGGCAGACCCCGATGCAGCGAGAGCTCGTGAGGCGTCTGCAAAACGCATCAGGCGAGCTCAGCCCGAAGGTGCCGACGCGCGGTTTAAGCGAGACTTTCTAGACGTTTCGTTCGGCCATAGCTGTGGTGTGTGTGATAGATTGTGGTTTGTATACACACACACACAGTGTTTCTCACGTCTTTACATGGCGATGAGTGGGCGAATTAACGGAAGAATCGCTGGTTTACCGACGATTCACTCCGGAGCTTCGCCCACTCATCATCATTCACCACGTGGATATGTTTTTTAGTTGGTAACTCTGTTGTTTCAGCTTTTTACTTTTAGGCTGGTTCAAGGGTGGCCCAATTTACATATTGCTTTAGTCCACGACTGTTTGGCATCATTTGCTCTTAAAGGGATACTACAACGAAATTTCGGTGCTCATTTTTTGGTCTATATGTGTTCAAAAGAGCAGTTTCACATGGAACATACCAATATCTTGCTAAAAAAGTCTCGAAAAGAAATTTGAAAACGAATTGAACAATTATCAAAGAGCACCTGGTGGATGTCGCTAACGCCTCGTTTGTAATGCTCGTCTAGGAACCTTGACAGCTAGTGACGGAGGTCGTCTCGCCTCCGGCCACGACGAGAGAAGGGGGAAGGAGGAACTCCCCTCTTCTCGAGAATCCCTTTGTGTGTCGCAGAAGTCGCTATTGTTCCCCTACAAGATTATAGAAGATTAACCCGTCACTCAACATTCGTACAAAAGCAGCCGCTTCGGTGGCTGGAACGACTAGGCCATCCTCTCGACGTCAGCCTCGCCGTAGCTTTGCTCATCTTGAGACGACCTACGTCACGATTGCGCTGGGCCTTCTCCGAGCGCTTGCCAGAGTGGGCCGTTTATAACGAAAAATACAGCCACCAGGATCAAAATACAAACGTGCGATTGTCATTTACGGATATTGTGGATCATATTCAACCTATTTTTGAACACAATGGGAATATTTCAAATTTCGTTGAAGTATCCCTTTAAAGCGCGCACCTGGCGGCTGGTTCTGCACAAAGCGGGTGCAAGCGTAATGCCCCCGTCAGACAGGCAATTTAATCTCGGTTTTATTTAACGACATTTGAGCAATTGGCTAATCGGTGCCTACCACACCTGGTGCAGCGCGTTCTGCGCGCCGTGAATTGCGAGCCGATTTGCCGATCATGCACGTCGTTCGACGGAACTTGCGTCACTCTGTACTCTTGTCTGACTTGCGGTGCTCCTGTCCTTGACCGCAAGCTGTCGCTGCACTTTAGCTGTGACCGTGACGTCCGCTGTTTCTGGCCCCGTTTCAGCCAAGGTCAAGGACTGGGACCGGGTGGTGCTGGCCTACGAGCCAGTCTGGGCCATTGGGACGGGCAAGACTGCTTCTCCCGAACAGGCAGGTTTCTTTTCTGTTGAGAATGTCTTTCGAACCCTAGGGGGCCAAGGGAGCAGTGAGCTCCTGGTGTTGAAATGCCCCCCTTCAGAATTGAAAGTCTGTGGCGATGTCCCCTGGTTAAAACCTAGTTGATACGTGTGAAACGGGAAACGTAACAACTCGATGGCGCTTTTGGGACTTTTGGGACCTAGAGAAAAGGCAGAAAGCAACTCTTACTCTCACTTGTATACTCATTAAAAAAAAGAAGAAAAAAAGAAAAGAAAAAGAGCTTTACGCATTATTTGTGCATTGCACGAAATAGTTTTTGCAAGGTTCGATTGTGGAACAAAGAAACGGTACTTTTGGCATTTGAGACTTGTACGTCTTGATGAAACAACGTAAAGCTAACACACCTACATGCGTATCTTAATTCACCTCCCAAAAAGTGGAGATTAGTAATGCTCTCCGAGGAGCTGAACTTCGTTTACTATGGTTCTTGAAGTGAATACGGTCGAACCTCATTAATTCAAACTTGCAAATAATTCAAACTAACATGCAGGTCCCATCCTATGAGTCTTTGGGAGGAAACTTGCAGTAATTCAAACTTTGCTTTATTTAAAAAATTTTCAGTCCCCCTCAAGTTCAAACTAATGGAGCTCGACTGTACGAGTGCATTTCGTGCCGACTTTCACTGCTGTGGGCTAACTATCGTACTAAAGCATGAAATGCTTTTTAGTGGAAACTTCAATCTTAACAAATTTGACTTCCTGTCCATGAATTTTTCCGCCAAATTTATTGGGGAAAGTGATGCCACGTGATATGAATTTTCAGCTGAATTTAGCAGGGAAATTTATGAACAATAGGCTCTTCGCTCCCAAAAACGTCCGCTTGACGGCTCCTCGAGAAATGTAAACGATCGTCCCTTAAATAGTACTGCATCCCATCCTTTATAAAATTCTTCAAAATAAATGTCCCTACCAATTTTTTATTTTAAAAATTATTGGTTGAAGTTTTCTTCGGAACTGTTGTCTGAAATTAAAGGGGCAATGCAACGATATTCAAATGGAGTGTTTTGCACTTTACACGAGCAGTGATGGAACTGCTGCACCAATTGCACCATTGTGCGCCTAATTCAATCCCCACCTCTGCCCGTTTCGATCTAAATTAGCATCGTACCAGCGTATCACTACTGATAGCTGCACGTAGACCCCAGGCTAGCGGTTGTACTGCACTGGCTAAATTTCTCATCTACAGCTTGGAGACTCAAGTGTCTGCTGGGGGCAGACCAAGTTCTAGGCTGCATAAACATACACACAACCCGAGTTTTGTGTGCTAAATGACTTCCGATGTGCCATACTGATACACAAGTATAAATAAGAACTAAATGCACCAAGGTGCGCCCAAACTGAAATTATAAACGCCAGCGTCTTCCAAATTAGCCGTCTCGCAGTTTCTGCGAGACAGCTACATGCTGGTGGCTGATGCTACAAGTGCCAGCATTTAGCATGGTGCCGATGCTACATGCTGGCGCTTGTAGCATCGGCTGCGTCTGGACATAAGCTGAAACGAGCGTAGCTGCCGTTGCTGTGTGCCTTTCTGGAGTCCTAGAGTCACTTCATCTGAATAGTGGAGCAATAAGCGCCTCCATATCGCAATAAACTCAAATGTATTTAAGTTAGCGTGCCTCCCTCTTGGCTGTACTTGCGTGACTATAGATGTTTCTACAGCTTACAAAAATCACAGTCCACACATGCAAAGTCGCAGTCCAGCCAGCGCTCGCTCGCAATTGGAGCCAGCCAGAAAGTTTGTGTGCATAACACAGAAACACAGCAATGAATGCGCCTAATACGCTTTTATAGAATGGATTATTGCAAGCCCGCAACTCACGTTGGCCCGCCCTGCGCAGAAAACTTGGGAGCATAACAAAGGGGAGCGAGGGAGCATAACAAAGGGGAGCAAGCAGTGAGGTATATGACGGAGCAAGCTACAAGCTGAAATCTATTTCTACCTGTTTGTTTATATTTACTTCTTTGCAAGTTGGTTCCATCACGTGTCGCAGTGTTGTGCAGTTTTGCTTTCTACGTTTTGTGTAATTTTTGTGTAATCTCATGAAAAATGTTTCTAATAAGATGTTAATTGAAAGTACTGTTAAGGTCACGTGGAGTTGTCTGCATGCTATATTTCCTTGAGTTTTGAAAACCGGGTGACATTTAGCCTCTTTTTTAATATTCTTAAAACTTGTGTGCTGCTCCCAACTTGCTCCAAGACCTTGTTTTTGCTGCGCCCAGCCTGCTCCAAACTGCAGTTTTTTATGCTCCTAAAGATTGCTCCAAAAGCGGCTTTGCCCAGTTCCATCCCCTGCACGAGCTTACTGGCACTAGTGGGACTCAAGGATACTCGCGACGCAACGCTACTGGCCAAGAAACTCCTTTGTTGCGGTGTAATTTCAATGACAAAAGCGAGCGTTTCCATTCAATCTCTCCTTTGCAAAACTTGATGACGTAGCTGGGCGGTCGCACTACTGCCCAGTGACAATATTTGAATGCAACTCTTAGATTGGACCCAAGCATTGCGTGGGTACTTAATTTGGCCGCTTGTTCTGGCTGCAAGTTGAAGGGGTGAACGCCGCTAGTTTTTAATTTTTTTCTTAGACTTTATTGCGTGAGGCGATAAACGAACGTGTGTTTCATAGGTCATTAACGTCGGGTATCCGTTCTACGCGGTATTTGCACAAAGTACAAAGATCATTGCATCGCCCCTTTAAGGGTCGAGTTATAATCCTGTCCAAAGAATGGTGACCGTGTTGGGAAAATTGCTGAGCCAATCAACCTAATACAGTTGCTTCTTCTCATCAGGGGTGCCAGTGTTAAGCCGATTTCCTTTCCATAGTTCATCCATGTCGTGTGTTTATTGTGAGCAATAGTTGGCTGAAGGAAAGAAGTAACTTTGTGGCTCCTTTGAAAACGGGGCATTGGAAATGAAGAAATCAGTATAACAGAGCGTCTTGACTCACCCGGTAAGCCCCCTACATATTGAAGTATACAACCACCGTCTAACACTTGTGCTCCCCTAATTTCTTTTTTCCTGTTGCCTACTTTTAATGCTTCATCGGGAGGTGTCACATGGTCTGCTATACGACCAGCTTCAAAATCTTTTGAGCAAGATTTCTCATTGCCTTATCGTAACTTGTTAACCGGCAGGTTTTGTGTGGGTGAGTTTGGTCTAAAGACAGCGCAACATGGAATGAAGAAAATTGCGCCGGACTTTGCCTTTACGATATTTTTGTGCATTCTGGTTACCTCCTTCAGCTCGAGGTTCGTTTACATATACATTAATTTGACATACCTTCAGGGCCTAAGAGAGTTGTGGTTACAATTTATAGCGATGAAGTAGCAGACCGCAATCATTATTAGTAAAGCAACATGGCTCCTGATTATCCAACGTTGGCTACGGGATTTTTTCACTGTTGACAATCTTCAATTCATGCTGTCTTTTGCTGCAGAAAGGTGATCTCTTCTGTTGTGTGGTGAACAAATGAGTACCGTAGAGTTCTGAGAGATTGCCCATCACGTTTTTCTGGCTAAATATATATAACATAAAAATTTGGAAACATTGCACGCCTCCCGATTCCCACTGGACGACATGCGAGGTCCGACGGGAATTGCAACAACCATGCAATTTGCCGTACCAGCATGTCCGACAAGCGAGTTCAGTAGCGGGTTCCCACGTTTTTGTCCACGATCTGCCCAGGCAATACAGTCGAACCTGGATATATTGAATTCAAAGGGAATCGTAATATAGTTCGATATATCAATAATTTGATATACAAAAATATGTGAAATTAAGCTCGAGTTGAAATTTCCTGGCGTCTCTGCTTAATACCGAAGGTCGCGATAAATGGGAGCTCACCGAATAGAGCATCCAAGAGCCACTAGATACAGTAGAGCGTAGTTGTCCGCGATCTGCGGTATCAGTCCCCACATCACGTGTTTTGTAGCCGGTGGCAGGGTGTTTAACGTTAATGTTTGATAAAGTTTTTGCTGTGGCTTCCCCAAACATTGCCCATCCCATGTTTTTCACCTTCTATCTCTTCATATTTGGTGGGCATTCTTTCGGAACTTTACGGTAAATAAAAGACATTAGTTCTGTATGATGGAATTCAGAAGCCTTCTGAACGTGACCTAACCGAAATGAAACATAGTATTGGGGTAGAACAAGTATGTGGCGCAGGTTCCCCATTTACCTACTCGATCCTTGCACTGCATGAAGGGGACTGAACACCCCGCATTCTCTGACGTCATCGTCTGCCTTCACAGCTTGCTCTTGATCTCTTTCCTGCCAGGCCCAAGAAGTGCATGCGCAGCTGAGGCAGTGGCTGAGCAAGAATGTGTCCCCCGATGTGGCAAAGAAAGTTCGGATCCAGTACGGAGGTGAGAGACTCGAAGGAAGCATCGTCCACATTTGGCGGTTCTGAAACAAGTTAGAGGCACAGCCGCAGTGTGTTTGCTTAGAGGCCAACGACCAGACTCGAGATTCTGCAAGGTCCTCCTCACCATGGGGAAGGAGGAATCAGGCATCTCTGGACAGCCAGTAGGGAAGGAGGAAGGAGCGAGGGGAGAAGTAATAAAGCGCAAACTGGTCGTCGGTCTTTAAGCTTCCGAGTGCCGAGATTTTTCCCCGCATGTCGAACACAAATTCTGGTTCCATGCAAAATAACTGTGGGCGTGCCTTAGGAAGTACATTTATTTATGGAAGACATGTCGATCTATGGCTTCAAAGTTAATTGATGTCTGCATGCCCCCAACCTAGGATATTTTTCTCAAATTGTACTTTTCAAGACAGTACCATGCAAAGTGCCACCTCGGCCTCGCACCCTGGGTTCACTCTTTACCACTGGCCTTGTCCTACGTTTTCTCCTTTTTCAGAACTGGGACTTCCTTATTTATTTTCTTCTTACTAAATTAGCTTACTACAAATTTCTAGCTCTCGGAGATCGCCGCAAAGTGTGAGATTGAGCGCCATGGATTCACCTTTCTGGAACAACGAAGGAGCAAACCGAGACAGAAGTCCGCTGAACGAAATTTTCCACGTGTCGTCAACAGGTGTTATTACGAGACGAAGCATTGCTCTGCACGTAAGAGTAAAATCGTTGGACCAGTCGGGTGAAAATCTAAACTTAAACCTGCCTTGGAGTGTGCCCGAGCAAGCTTGCCCGTGCTTGGTCGCAAGAGTTCACACTCTTGCGACCGAGTACGACCGAGAGAGACAAGACCGGTCTTGATCGTTCTTGAACGTCTTAGGACCGGGCGCGCTGCCGCGGAGCTGGTCCTAAGACGTCGTAAGACGATTAAAAACCGGTCTTGTTCTTTCTGGGTCGTACTCGTTGCAAGAGTGTGAACGAGCCTTTAGCTCCGACTGTTTTGTGATCTCCCAGTCTTAACTTGTTTTCGGAATACCTGGGCTTTCGCTCTTCCCGGCACGCTTATTTATTTTCTCTAATTCAAAATATAGCTACCGTATTTACTCGCAGAATGAATGCACTTTTTTTCTCCGAAAAATTGAGGCAAAGTTGGGGGGTGCTTTCATTACGCGAGTAAAATTTTTGCGTCCGTATTTACTCGCATTATGAACGGACCTTTTATCCCTGAAAAATCGACGTAACTCTTACCTCTTTGCGCGCAACTCCAAAACCAAACTGCGATGCGCAAAAAAACAACAAAAACCGCTGTCCATGTTTTTTTCTTGCTTCTGTGTTGTTTTTTTCCCCGCCTTTCGCAAGTTGTTTTGTTTGCCCTCGCTGCCCATGCTCTCGCGACCTCGCTGCACCAGGATAGAAAAGTGCGCTCATTTCGAGGGCTTCTCGCTTGTCTTCCAAAGTGCGCGCGAGGAGGCAAGGGCAGGATCTCTCATTATGTGCGCCTTTTCTTGGGCGAGGGCTTCTCCTGCTTTTCTTTCTTATCTCCCTTTGTGCGCAGGCGCGCGACCCTGGAACCAAACTGCGTCTTGCGAAAAAGAAAAAAAAAAGCTCTTCTTTATGTTTTTTTCTTTTCTCTTAAGTCCGTGGATTTTTTTTTGACGTCTTTCGCAAGCTGTTTGCTTTGCTTAGGCGAGGGTTTCTCCGCTTCTCTTTCTTAACTCCTTGCGCGCGGTGTGCAACCCAAAATCCAAACTGCGCTGTGCAAAAAAAAAAAAAAAAAGAATCTTTTTGATGCTTTTTTGTTGCTGCCTTTTGGATCTTTTTTTAAATTTTTTTAACGCCTTTCACAAGGCATTTTGTTCGCTCACGCTGTACATGCATTCGCGAACCTCGCTGCACCAGGATAGAAAAGTGCGTTCATTTCGCGCGGTAGAGGGAGGGGTCAAATTTTTGACGTCCCAGTTGGAGGTGCGTTTATTACGCGAAATGAAAAAAAGTCGTAATTTTGAGAGCCGACTTGGGAGGTGCGTTCATTACGCAAGTGCTTCATTGTGCGAGTAAATACTTGAGAAAACTGCAAATGAGGGTTATGCTAAAACCAGCATTAAAACGTTCCCGTGCCCGCAGCGGGGCTTATCGCCGCGTTTTGTAAAACTTGCAAGTTGTGCAAGTAGTCTAAAAAACGCAACTTGTTGAGCGCATTCTATTTTTGTTTCTTTGGTGGCATGGCATGGGAACACGCTGTAACACACCCATATTGCCCCATGTTACATCCAACATCACATTTTCAGTGTTGCCAGTAGAGCGTCTCCCGGCTTGCTGGGAACCGATTTGAAACTCCAATGACTTTGCGAAAAAAGAACTGTTGTGCCTTGCAATTTCAAGTTACTAAGTTCACATTAGTTTGTTAGTAATGTGTTGAACCAATTTTGAGGCAAATCAGTGACTCTCAACACTTTGCTAGCCCCTTTAAAGGGCAACTGCAGTCATTTCCAAGAAATTTGAATGAATGGTTCATTACATATCCGAGGTAGTAATGAACAATTCTACACCATTTCTTTCCGAAAAGGTGTACTGTAATGTCCTGAGAGATGGCCCACCTCCAAAAGCGAAAGCAAATCAGGCGAAAATATTGAGTGGGCTTAACTTTCAATGTGGAATCAAAAAGGTTTTTGAAAAATGCTAGTCTTAAATTTAGTGGCCTGCGAAACTTGTGTTCGCACGGAGGGGCGATGAACAAGAGGGCTGTCCTCCTTCAGAGTCAGCCTTGTTTGCTTATCTTCCATAACACCGTTTCTACCGAGGTCACCATTGGCCAGGTCCCTGCAATTACTAGAAGTGGGCTATCTTTCGGTGTTTCTGAAAATGGCAAATCCCGTCAAAAGTAGGAGTGGGTTATCTTTCGGGAGCGGGAAAATCTCGGATATTACAGAAAACATTTTTGTGCAGTCTTTATTTAAAGCTTACCACAAACCGAAAGCATGCCTGTGGCAAGCAACATTGCTCGTCGTCTGCCACCTACATTCTTTAATCACTAGGGTACAAATCATGACGAAACGTACCAGGTGGCCGGACGCAGCTCGCGCGCAAGGGCGCAAAGAGTCGTCCTGCTACGATCAGGTGGTCTGCTACACCCGATGACGCCTGTGCTACCGCAGCTGTAGCTTGTGTTTAGCGCAACAAGAGGGGCAAGTTTTGCCATGGACTTGTTTGGAAAACTGTAGCATAATATGAAGTTCAGTAAGCCACGCGTAAATATGTCTTGACTGGTCTGTAGAGGTCTGCCGCGCCCAACGTGGCAAACTGGCTCTTTCACATGCAACGAACGCTGCCGGCATTGATGCATGCTTGCACAGGGGCACGCAGGTGCACGTGCGTTTCGCGAATCACGCGGTCAACGATGAGCGCACTGCTAGCGCCACCTGTAGGCTCTGCTTGAAACTTAATTTTTAGTACAAAAAAGCAAACAAATCTTTCCAGAGAGCCCCGAGCATGATGTAGGTAGCGCAGGGTGTGCTGTGCCGACATGGTGGTATCGACTGCGCTGCTGGGCCTTGCCTCGCCTCTCCCGCTAGGATCAGCAGATTTTGGTAATTTCGCAGACCCCAAACTTTGTTTGCCACAATGGTTTTAACCCGAGACTGGAGCAGAAGGAGGAAATTTCTTTACAATTCAAGAGAAAGTAACAGGGACAGACAGCATCTCTAATTTATGCAGTGCTTAGGTCCTTTTCCAGCACTTCTTGCGTCTTTTCTGTCAAAAGTACACCACTTGGGTTAACAATTGTATAAATTAGAGACAGTCTTTCCCTGTTACTTTTTTCTTCAACTGTAAAAACATTTTTTCTTTCTGCCTCAGTCTAGGATTTCAAATAGTAGTGGTACACTCCCACCAGCTCACCTGCGCACTGACCATAATTTTGTTTGTCAGTTTTATGAGCTTTTAGGTGGAATTAGATCTGACTATTTGGTGTGTCATCTTCCTAGGTGATACTAAAGAGAATTGCGTCATTTTCTTGATATGTAAAATGAACCGGAGTTGCCCTTTAAAAAACATATGTAAAGACAAAAAACTTTTTTTTTTAAACAGCCTGGATTAGAAAAGAATGTTATCAAAGAAAATGTACAATGAAAAATTTTTTTTGGAGCTATAATTATGACACAGAACGAATTTGTAGTTGGCACCCGCTGGAGCCGCCACTACTCACGTGGGTAGACCTGCGCGTCGCCGTGCTGCGCCGCCACCGCCGCAGGTTGCGCCGGAGCCGCTGCCGTCAATTTTTGGCGGCAGCGGCTCCGGGTCATCACGGTGCTTGCACTCTTCGGGAGCTTCCTATGGGCTCTAAAAGTTACTTATTAATCTTCCTTTTTTTGTTGCACTTCAAACGAAGATGAATAAGTAACTTTTAGAGCCCATAGGAAGGTCCCGATAGAGTGCAGGCACCACGTGACTAGCGGCCACTTTTTTGCAGGCTCCCAGGCGCCAACTACCGATACAGATTCAATTTGCGCCACAAATATTGCTCTAAAAGAGTTTTTTCTTTTTTACAGCGGTGCTATTAAGGCTAGGTTCCCCAGGATCGTGTTGGTACCGAACAAATGTCGACACAAAACTGTGGACAGGTACTGCCATCTTTGGGCGACGGCGGCAACCATGACAACCGGCTTGCCGGCCTTGCTCATAGATGGCGTCAACCTTTCCAGCCATTCCACTCTGGTTTTCACCAGAGTGGAAAGGCTGAATTTCCTCTAGGCGTCGTCCTCGAGGTCGTCATAGAAGTCGCCCTGAGGTCGTCATAGACGTTTTCTTTGAGGTTGTCTTAGAGGTCCTTGTAGAAATCGTTCTTGAGGTCGTCCTGAACGCTCGTCCTTGAGGTCGTCCTAGACGTTTTGAGGTTGTCTTAGAGGTCCTCGAGAAATCGTTCTTGAGGTCGTCCTGAACCGTCGGTCCTTGAGCGGTCGTCCCAGTTGTCGTCCCTGAGGTCGTCCTAGGCGTTGTCGTTGAGGTCGTCCTAATTGTTGTCCCTGAGGTCGTCCTCGAGGTTGTCCTAGAAGTCGTCCCTGAGGTTGTCCGAGACGCCATCCTTGAGGTCGTCTTCACGTCGTCCCTGAGGTCGCCCTAGACGTCATCCTTGAGGTTGTCCTAGACGTCGTCCTCTCGGTGTCGTCCATGAGGTCGTCCCACATAGTACAGCTTCGCTGGTCTTCCTCTTCACCAGAGTGGAAAGGCTGGAAGTTTCTTTTTTTCGTTATATATTTATTTTATGACAACCTTTTTTATCCAGGCTGTTTAAAATGTCTTTTTATTTTAATGCGAATAGCATTCTTTGGATACTTCACGCACTTTTCGTCTATGTATCTATCTATCTATCAATCTGGCTATCTAACCTCTTACGCCGCGGGTCGATAAATAAATAAAAAAGACCGGCGCCGGCTGGGATTCAAACCGTTGACCCTTTGATCAGCAGGCAGACGCGCTTAACCACAGAGCTATGAAGGCAGTCATTCAACGCACTCTAAACAGGTTGTTTATATCTTTACCATAGGACGCGCTGCACAGGCTGCACAGCTGCCGTGTGCGCGCGCTCCATGCACGAGGGCTCATTCCGCTCTCGTGAGGCTGAGCACGGCCGTTAGTTCACCCTCTCCCCGCGCTCGGGAGAGGGTGATGTAGCGGCCGTGCTCAGCCTCACGAGAGCGGAATGAGCCTCGTGCATGGAACGCGCGCGCACCGGTAGCTGTGACAGCGCTGTAAAGCGCGTCCTATGGTAAAGATATAAACAACCGTTTAGAGTACCGTTGGTTGAGACTAGCTGAGACGCCAGAAAGTCTGGTCGGTACCATTTTGAGTGTTTGTGCGTATGGCGTGTGCTTTGCTCGCCTTCCTAAGTGACACAAACGCACGTGCTGGGCTGCGGAGATCGTGCGCAGGTCTGTGAAAGTGTCAACAAATTTAGAATCGCCTCAAGAGTGGGCTGGCGTATCTAGAGTGTGCCGGCCACCTGACGAACGCGCATAACTCCGCGACCGTTTGATGCTATTCGCATTAACGTAGATAATCATTCCCAAAGGATGGGTTCTGCTGATTTTTTTCTTTGCACATGTCCTTTAGAGGAACACTGACAGGGTATTTATACTTGCTATAGGAGTTTATTTGTACATGACATACAAGAGCCCAACTACCCAGAACACAATTTGCGACTCGAGATTCATATTCTTTCCGCCCGAAAACCGCCGATCGAGAACTGGCTTGTTTGAGTCACGCTCTCTCCCTTCTTTGTGGTCACGAGCAGTTTTCTATGGTTTAGACACAACCACCAAAGATAATCAAAGTCGTGGGTCCATTGAAGGCACACACTCAATCCTAAAAATAGGCTGAAAATATGACATCCATTTGTTGTGGCTTCTAAAAAATTGCAAAACGTTGATCAAAAGGAAAAAAAAAAAGCAAGGTTATGCAGTTACGTGACTTTTAGTAACTTTCTCCTCCTCTGTAGATTTTCTTCATCCCCAGTCCAATTCTGGTTTCGTGTTTTGGTATCGGTTCCGAGCAGTTTCATTATTCTACTTCATCAAAAGTATATGTGACGTTGTAGCAAAATATTGATTGGGTAGTCTTCCAACAGCACAATCGATCTCCTGGCAAAAATAAGAAACAATTTTTAGAGGGCGACTCAAAGAAAAAGAAAGTTTTTTTTAACAGTCTGGTTGGGGCATGCATGCCAAAAAATGAATTTTACGTGAATAAAATAATTTTTAGAGCAATATCGACGGCACGAGATTTCTTTCAAATTCTCTGCACAAAGTCCATGATGTCACGAAATGGTCATGCACTCTCTCCGCCTCAACGTGATGGCCGAGCCGATCCACCTCTCCTCGCATGCGCTCAGAAATGCCGAGAGAGAAAAACAAGTGGAAAGGAGGTGACTACCGACTAAATCGCTGGCTGTGCGCCATCGATATTGCTCTAAGAAAACTTTTTTTGCATAAAAAGTTATTTTTTGAGATGTGTTTCCCAACTAGATTGTTTAAAAAAGCATTTTTTTTTTTCAGAGGCCTTTTAATTAAGAGGGAGTGCAGCCTGGAAGCCCCATAAAAAATGCATGCAGTTTTTGAAAAATTCTCATGCGATAACCGCTGCACATATCTTTTTGAACTTTTTGCATAAAGACATTGACACGCTATTACAAAACTAAACTGCACGAATTTATAACTGCAATTTTTTTTTATATTAAAAAAAGATGATGAAATTGGTTAAAATGGATTGTTGTGGCACTTTTGCATTTGAAGACAATTTACAAGTCCCTCTTTTACGTTACAGCACTTATCAAAAATATTATTGATATAAGTATCCGTCTTGTAACTGCAGCAAATTAAAAGAACCAAAAAAGTGGTGCTTTTTTTTTAATTTTTTAATGTTTTTGCTTATTCTGAGTTTGCAATCGCGTTGTCCATGGAAAGGTCATACCTAGATTGGCAGCTCGCTGTTGTTTTTTAGGCTCGCAGGTGCGTATGCACCGTTTCAGTCTGTACGCTCGGACGCATCAAAGCGTTGTCTCACTTTCCCAGAGGGTGCCCCCCTTCCTGGGTGGCAGTCTCACTGGGGGAGAGGATTTGGGCCGGTTTTGGCTTGAAATTATGCTGCCAGAGCCTGAGAACAATATTCTATGTCTCCCGCCCAATCCGTGGATTTTCAAGGGTTGGGAACCATGGGCATTGCCGCGGGACGGGGGACTGACCGCACGTGTCGTGAACAACAAAGCCAACAAAGCTCTTTTCGGGAAGGAGTGGGACTCATAACGGGACGATGCACGCATTCTTCCGTGGTTTACTGCCTTCAGTGACGGGCATGCAAAATATTCCCCCCATTTTTCTCGCGAATAAACGCGGGAAAGTACACATCGGTTACCTTGCTTGTTTGATAATAGTCGCGACTGTTTACTAACAAAGCCTGTAAGTCTGATTTCTCGCGAGCACAGGGATAGTTTAATCACGCGAATCGGCAGAGAAATGCGTGGCATTTACAGGATAGAGAAAGTGTTTCCACGCTAAAACGATCTGCTCCGACTATCACACTTTTACAGTGAATCGTGGTCTCAACCTCGCTATTTGCTGCATTTTTTCTGCAGAATACAGTGATTTGGCTATTTGTGTGTTCTGCATGTAAGTAGATGCCCTTGTTCGTAAGAAGTACAACTGCAGCAATGTGGATACTTCGGCAAGTTTGCTCATAGTCAAATATATGTCAAAATATAACGGGGACAAAGCAAGAGTGGAAAAAAGATTTCCAAAGGCCCCTAAGCACTTTTTATGAGTTGTGTATTCAAAGCATGGATGTCATTCTTCCGCCCTTAGTTCGGTCCGCGGTGTACTGGCGTGGACGGCCACGCTTCGCCATTCTAGGTTATGGCCGGCGGCCGAGCTGCACGCTCCAGCCGCGAAGCTGCGCTGACGCTGAGCTTGGTTGTGGAGCTCTTCGGAGTTTGCCCATGCGGGTTCTGCGCCACCACCCTCTTACTGGCTGCCGGAACCGCTCGCATGCACTGGCGTCATGCTGGAGAGGGCTTTTCAGGTGGCGATCCTTGGAACTACTACGCGTGAGAGCCAGTGAGAGCCAGTGAGAGCCTTGTTCTTTGAAACTGACGCATGCTCAGCCTCATGGGAGCGTATCCATCAAATCACTGCTACAGACGCACAGGCTTCGCTCCATTGGGAAAGGGTAGGTGCCGCTTGCAGCTTCAAAAGCTGATGACGTCAGTTCACTCCATGGGACAGTTAATGCTTTCACATTAATAACACAAGGCACTCGCAACTGGCGCATATTTAAAAAAACACATATTATACCGCTTTTACTTGCATAATGAATGCACCCCCAAAACTGGTACCAATATTTGGACTTTTTTTTTCCCTCGAGTAATGAACGCATTCTAATTTTCGCTCCACAAGTCTCAAATTGCGTCCAATTTAGCTAGCCACCAAGTCAATTTTCTTTGCAGCCAAGTGGTCAGCTGCCAAGCCAAGCTAGCCTTCGTAATGCGCGCGCGTAGTTGCGAAGTGATCAACCGTGAAACTGAGCGGCGCGCATACACTTGATGAAGCTTGGGTCGAGGAATTGCCCAGCCCCGGACATTCTTCGCCATCGGATGCATTGATGTCAACAAACATGCCGTCTATCTGTTGTCCGCCTGCGACAGTGAGTAAAGTGGTTAGGTTTGGCGAACAATCGCGTGGTTTCAGTGTGAGTGAGCTTTAGTGAAGCGCTTTTTTGGCAAAAGTCACACCAAAAGTGCTCCTAAAAAGGTTTGCAATTTATAGAGCATGATTACTGTGGTGCGCTTGCGACCAGCTCCTTGGGTGTGCCTGCGCCAGTGGAGACGTGCTGCTTAGCACCCAGAGCTTCTTGTACTGGGAGAGTTCGGCGGCCTGGCTGATCTCAGCCGCTTTCGTCTGGCAACATCTGTTTGAACAGTTTGGCAACTGTGGGCACTCGCCAGCCCGGGTTTCGTCGTAACCGCCAGTGATGTGCCCCGCCGTTCTCGAAAGCCGGTAGCCGTCATTGACCAAGCGTGGAGCGAGCGACGAGGGTGAAAATGATCGCCCTGGCGCCTCGCGCAGACGCTAGATAGTGGGGTCAATGTGGGGCGCTGTAGTAGTGCCGTTGGGTGCTCGAACAGCGTCGAAAAAAGGGTTCAGGATGTACCGGTTCCCGCAAGGAGTGAGAAACCACGCAAAGGCACAAGATCCTGGGAGGCCGAAAACAAAAGGGCTATGGGAAGCTTCGACACGCGTTCCTCGGATCATGCGAGGTAATTTGATAATTTATTTATTTTTTGAAAGTTAAACGCGCTTTTTTATTGGACTTAAACTTTGCAGCGACTTGACGCGGCAGCTGCTGGCGCCGGTTTCCGCGCCAGGTGAGAGTGTCCGTCGATCACGGTTATGCTTCTGCCGCGCAAGACCCGATGACTTAGCAGTGAGCGGTCTCAGCTTGCGAACTTTGAACTGTGCATACTGTGGCTTCAGTATGGGTGCGTAGCGGAGTCGCGATCGCTGCAAGCGCTTGCATCGCCACGCTCCGGCGGCTCCGGCTGGCACGCGCTTCTCCGGCGGGCATCGCTCGTGCTACGCAGCTCGTCAGTAGCTTACGCTTCGAGAGCTTTCAGCAGCGGAAGCAGCCCCCAGCTCATTGCCTTCGCAAGCGCTTGTGCCTCGCTTAGCGATACCTTTATCTTGATAATTTTTTTGATCATTAATGCTGCAAATACTTACTCGCTATGCCTTTTCGCTTGGGCGCACTTCGCAGACAGCGAACTCGGTGCGAAGTTGCTTCATCCCAAGAAGCCGGGCAACAACGCGATGTCGACGCCAGCTGTCACAGCAAACCGTCAAAATGTCAGAAAAAAGAAAAAAAGACCGCAGGTGAAGAAGCACGTGGAAAATCGCTTATCGGTCTGCCGTATTCGCATAACGGTGTACTGCAACCTTTGTGATATATTGCCAAACCAGTCTGGGAGCGATTCCGGACAACCGCATTTTTACCCACCGAAAAATACGCTATAGGCAGCTGGGAGCTGCGTCGGACGCCGGGCGCTTTTGGATGCGCAGTCCCCACTTATAAATGAGTGCTGCGTCTGTAAACTGGCGGTTTCTTTGTTGTTGCTGCGCGAATAAAGGCTAATCCTAATCACAAAATGCTTGTGTTCCTGACTTTTTCCTCACGCCATCAAAGCGCGAACGGCGGGTGTCCCACGCTGCTGTATACATGGCTGGCCAATGGGGGACTCCACTTCTGCGTCGGGAGTGGGCACATCATGGCGGGAGCGGAACCTGGCTGAACTGCGCTTAAACCGCAGGCAATGCAGTCCCTCCCACCCACGTAATCCCTCCCAGTACGGCGTTACACCTGATGGCGCTTGCCGAGGGAATTGCTCGCAGCCCCGGATGGCCTCTTCGCCATCTGTCGGATGCATTGGCGTTTCATTACCAACATGCCGTCGGGCTATCTGTGGTCCGCTAGAGCAGAGTGAGCAAGACTAGTGTACAACCGTGCATGCTTCCTCAGCGCGTGAGCTTTGAGCGCCTGTCTTCTTGGTGCAAAAGCACACCAAAAGTGCCCTAAAAAAGGTTTGCAATTTATAGAGCATGATTACTGTGGTGCGCTTGCTACCAGCCTTGAGCGTGCCTGCGTCAGTGGAGACGTGCCACAGTACCTTGCCGCGTCATATTGGTACCTAAAGTGACATTCTGCGCAGTGTGTAAATGGAAAATTTTATTTGCATAATAAACGCCCCCCCCCCCCCCCCCCCCCCAAAAAATATGGGTAAATTTTCTTGACAAAAAAGTGTGCTCCTTATGCGCAGTAATTATGGTAGGTACATATTGGTCAGACAGGCAGCTGTGTCAATGACCGTGCACGCGAACATGCGGCAGCCATGATCTCGCCATCTATTGTAGTCTTTGCCCATGCTCACCAGTTCTGCATGGTGTTAAGATTCTAGCGAAATACTATAAAGAAAAAGTGTGCCGAGAAGTCCACGAGGCATTCGAGATTAGGGCAAAAGTAAGTGAGTGCGTCAAGCGAGCCTCCCTTGCCCTCTCAGGGAAAGAGTTTGATCTTTATCAAGGGGTTTCATCGATTAGTTGTGACGAATAAGCATTCTACTACGTGCTTATATTGTGATGATTTCTCTAAATCAAACTTCGGTTGCGAATGGCGCCTTTGCAGTTGTCATTCCACTCCTTCTCTTGTCCCTTGCACATTTTTAGCACTTTTACATGTTTGGTTGCAAGAAGTGCGGCTATTACACGAGCGAATATGGTACAACTTATAACTAGGGAGTATCAGATCTACGTATACATGTGCAGTGAGGTGCGTAGAACGTAGTAAAGCTACCTCAAAATAGTTACCAAAAAAAAAAGTTGGCTCGATTTGATTTTTGGCAAGAGTGATGAACTGAAAGAATTTAAACATACTGACAGACTGAGGACCTGGGGCAGAAGGGACGGACAAACGCAAAGTCTCAATTGCGTCTTTGTGCTTGTCAGTTCCTTCTCATCCCAGTCTCTGGGGTTTTTAGTACCAAATGTTTAACCACCACCAGCTCGTTTGTTGCCTTAACCTTTTGTTCGAAACATTTCTTGGATTTTACTATGCCTTTTTGTTGTTCTTTGGTTTAGAATCTGTTAACACACTGCCTAGGAGGCCATATATCGGCCCCCAACTTGCCGGGACGCGTTTCGCAGGCAACCGACTACGATGCACCCGTTCCCATGTCTCGAGCGCTAGAAATGGCCACGCGCTGTAATCATCTCTGTCACCCATTCATTTCTGCTCCAAATGTGCCTGCTCTTACCTAGCTTAAATTCACATAGTTTATGCTCTTCCCTTCTTCTATTTGTCTTGTGTGTTGTCGTTTTAGTTTTTGCATCCCGGTTTTTTGTCATGTTAAAGGGATACTACAACGAAATTTACGGCGCTCATTTTTTGGTCTCATATGTGTCCAAAAGAGCAGTATCACATGGAACATACCAATACTTCTTTGTCCCAAAAAGCTCCTAGAAGGAATTGCTAAAACGAATTAAACTGACTAGCAAGCAGCACACTGGTGGATGTCGACTGGAATGTGATGCTGCGCCTAATTGCGCCTAAACTGCACCAAGGTGTCTTATACACCTGCTTCATCCTGCCGCATTTCACTGCAAAATATGGGTAATCTGCGAACCTGAGCCTGCTCCAAAGGACCAATTTAGGTCGCTCTTTCAAACCAAGAAACTAAACTGAGTACTGTAATTGAACAGGCGTGTGATATGTGGCGTAAGGTCAACCACCTCGACAAAGGAAAGTACCCGTACCTCTAATTGTCCACCCGGTCGTGCATGGGCTTCCCGGCATCTCGCGTTTATACGCTCTCCTCGCCTTGTGGGTCTCGTCGCGTCTCTTTCTTTTATATTTTCAGCGAGTAGACACGGATGTGTCTGCCCAGGCCGCCCTGACGCTTAGCGCGCCGTGGTACCAGCTATGCCGCCATGCTGTGAAAGGAAACCATGTTTTCGGGCGCGGCAGGAGACTACTTTGTGAGCTGAAGCAAAGGCCGCGGGGAAAACCGGAGTATTTGTCAGTGACTTTCAGTGACCGCGGGTCGCGCTGACACGTCGAATACAAGCTGTCGCCGTCTACATCCCTGCAGATATGTGTACTTTCAGTGATGAAACGTAAGTACCACAGCTTGTTCATCAACATTCCTGTTCTTGCTTAAATGATACGTTACTACAAAAATCCATGCCTTGATTCAAAAACTGCTCTGTCATCAGTATTTTATCTAGATTTCTCTCGGTGGTGGCGCCTCTTTCGAGAGGGACCTCGGTACGCGAAAGGTCTGCTGTGAAAGAAAGTTGGTGAAGAGAAGAGGAGGCCAAAGCAAAGATGGCAATGTCTGCAAGCTTGAACCCGCTGACAGACACGCTTGCTTGTCCTCGGTTCGGTCGATTGCCCAGAGTGCTCAAGAACGTCTTGAGGCTGGCCTCGCAATGTCTTGCATCGATGCACTCAGGTTCTTTATTTTTTGGTGGGGTGCGTTCAGCCTTGTACCTTGTGTGCCGCCTGCGTCAATGCACGCACTTCACTGGATCTTCGTTTTTGTCGCATGTCTCGAGAAGGTTATGTTTTTGTGAACAATTTTGTGGGATAAGGCGAGTGGAGCTGAGGACCATGGTCTGTTTCGATGGACAGCCGCGTTGTTCTGCGCTCGCAGTGACGGGCATACGTTCAACAGCAAGTTCGGCCGGCAAGTTGGCCTCACGTGCAGTGCCGGGCGTGACATGGTCGCGTGACTGAAGACGGCAGCAGCTGGGACGCTTTGCAACTCCATTGTTTTACGCTTGCTTACTTTTGACGAAAATCTGCCACGCCGGGAACCAGTAAAAACGGTGGCAAAGCGGTTGTTCAGAGTTGTGGCAATGCCTACGGCACACTGCACAACTTGTGGGATGTCTGAGCCGTAAAAACAGAAGCAGCGAAGTTCGGTCTGCAACTACGCCAGATCAGAACACAAACACAACACAAAGCGCCTCATTTCCAGGTTTGCCAGTACTTGAGATCTAACATTTCTGTTGCTTCTACAGAATATATGCTCCAAAACCACTTTGTTGCTCCAAACACTGTCTTGGCTGTCTCAAAGCCACTTTTGCTGCTTCAAAACACTGTTTTGGTTGCTCCAAAGGCCACATTTGCTGCTCCAAAGCCATGTTATGGTTGGTACCAGAGCATTAACCAAAGTGGCTTAGAAGCAATCACATCACTGATTAATAGCTAACGCCTCGCTTGTATTGCCTGCCTAGGAACCTTGAGAGCTAGTGACGGAGGTCGTCTCGCCTCCGGCCACGACGAGAGAAGGGGGGAAGGAGGAACTCCCTCTTCCCGAGAATCCTTTTTGTGTGTCGCAGAAGTCGCTATTGTCCCCTACAAGATTATAGAAGATTAACCCGTCACTCAAAATTCGTACAAAAGCAGCCGCTTCGGTGGCTGGAACGACTAGGCCATCCTCTCGACGTCAGCCTCGCCGTAGCTTTGCTCGTCTTGAGACGACCTACGTCACGATTGCGTTGGATGTCACGTGCTCTAAGCTGGGCTTCCGAGCGCTTGCCAGAGTGGGCCGTTTATAACGAAAAATACAGCCACCAGGATCAAAATACAAACGTGCGATTGTCATTTACGGATATTGTGGATCATATTCAACCTATTTTTGAACACGACGGGAATATTTCAAATTTCGTTGAAGTATCCCTTAAACACCTAAAGGACAATTTGCTAGTATAGGGCTGCAAGTGCGAACTCTTCGCTCAAGGACGCACTTCGGCTGTGCGAACTCTCTCTCAGCATGAGCAAATGCCAAAGATAAAGCTGTAGCTCAGGATTTTCGCCTTCCAAAAATATTTTCTTTTAAAATGCTGAGTATTTTCTTAGAATGTTGCTATAAAAATGTTTAGGAAGGTGAAAACTATTGAATGAAGTAATTTTTTAGACATGTTCGGCTCGATTAATTCCTGAGTGAATTGAGCAACGGGAACGACGGTGTGTTTGCGCTCTTTTTTCGGGTCCCTATCGTTTTGTCGAAATTCGTTTCGTGGAATTACGTTTTGTGGACAACTTTTCATGGACACACGTTTCGTCGACACTCGTTATGCGAATTGCACACTGTAGGGACATTTCGTCACGTATATATTACTGAGGTGTGCGTTAACCCCCCCCCGGCTCACGCCGCTGCTTGCGGCGACAGTCTGTGGCGACTCATTACAAAAAATGTTAACCCACCTGACCGACCCATACACGCCGTTTGGCGGCGACAGTCTCATGCAGCTTATTACAGAAAAAAGCTAATCTGAGCTGTCGATGAAATGGTTTGTCGATGAAGCAATCTGTCGATGAAACATTGCATGTCGATGAAACGTCATTCGATGAACTGATTGCCACCGCCCAAAGTAGTCTTGTATACAGATCAAGGCTGAAGATGTCAATGGTGAAACTCCAATTTTGCACAAGGCAGAGAGCACAAGGTCTCTTCTTTATGAAATCTCTTGACCCCCCCGTCTTACTTTAACCTTCGACTCTTTCTGAGGAGGGACTATCTGGCCCCCAAACTCAACTGAGTTTGAGTGTGCAAGTTTCTAATTTTGACTGCAACTTTAAATGCAAAAAAGGAAAAACAATTTTAAAAAATGTTTTTTTTTGTGCGCATTTGTTTGGGGTGTGGGACAATTCATGCCGCACCCCAAAGATCGGCTCCGCAAAAACGAGAGCACAGACAGGGAGTGGTCTACAAGATCCCATGTGCAAAGTGCCCCGCTACTTACATTGGCGAGATGAAAAACTTTTTCTCAGCGCATCACGCAGCATAAGAACGACGTACACAAGTTCGACAGCGAGCGCAGTGCCATCGCAGAACACTGCAGTATGTTCACGACCATCCTAATCGACTCCGGATTTGCAAGTGGATTGAAATCTGAGCCACACCCACAGTAGCAATGCAACTGAACGGCGGCCAAGGAAT